>OZ038384.1:96015448-96062948 GCA_964036045.1 Eutreptiella sp. 'Long Island Sound 2002'
AGAACAACGCCCCTCGTCAGAGCAACCGCAGGTGTTGTTTCCGCGGCTTTTGGTGCCGTGTCCTACTTTGCCCGTTACAGATACGCCCCCCCTCCCCCTCTTTTGTCAGAACAACACCGCGCACACGCGCCGTGGCAAGGGCAGGGGGCAGGCAGCACGGGGATCATCCGGAGCAACTCCACGGGGCCCAAAGGCCCCTGCCGACCGACCCATGCGGCCGGGGACGTTCCCATGCGCCCGGCAACAGGAAAGTGGGGTGACCTTGGGGACGATGTGGGAACGTAAGTGAATGTGAGGCACTCGGGTGGAGGGGGTTGGGAGGGGGTCATGCTCTCTTCTGCAGCTGGGCACAGCTCTCTGGTGCACCCGGCCGGGGTTTCCTGGTGCACTCCAAGTGGAGCAAGTTCTATGTGGAGATGGGGAGGGGTGCACATGGGAAAGGCATGGGCAGTCAACCCCATTTGTACCCATTCCCCGCCAACTTTGCGCCCGCGTTCCCCCAATTTCCCCCCATCCCCCCCCCCCCCCGTTTTCCCTTGGGAGCTTCCACCAGTGCCCCCCCCCCCCCCCCCCCACCTCAGTGCCCTGTTGCCAACACAAACACAAAACATTTCGGCCCCAAATTTCCCCATTTTCCCACCCAGAATCCAAAAATTCCCCAACTTGACCCCATTTCCCCCCAAATTTTTCTTGGATTGGCCTATTTCGGGGAGACTGTGCCGGTAACACGCCGGAAACGGGAACTTCTCAGCGCTGCAGGACGGTGCACTGCGCGTGTCCTGCAGTGTGTCGAGGCACGGCGTTGACTTGGTCGGTTGGGGGGGGGGTCCCTTCAGCATCGGTGCCACACCTGGCACTCCCCATGGACACACCGTGCCGGAGACCGGACCTGGCGTGGGAAGCTCCCCGGGCTGCCCACTCCAGGGTCCCCCTGCCCAAACCTTTCTGTGGGGGGTGAGCCTTCGACCGAGCCGCCCCAACCGCACACCCCAACCGCACTTGGAAGCAACGGTAACCGCTGCCAACCGTTTTGCCCACCCCGTCCAACCGCCTTCCGGACCGCCTTTGACGGCCCGCGCTGGACCTCGGCCCCTCCCACTGCCCCCCTGCTTGAGACTTCCTTCAACAGGGGACAACCAGGGGAGGGGGGGGGGGAGGGGGGCTGAATGAGAAGGGGAGGCACCCACTTTTGTATGCACCCACAGCACTTGACCTACCCCCACGGGGGTGGGGGGGTGGGGGGGGCTCAGATCAAGAGGCACCCACCCACTCATCGACTGATCAACACGAAGGAAAACATGAGGGACAAAAATGCATTGCCCTTCCCCTCAAAACCACCAACCCCCTCCTGGCCCCCCCAGGGGAGGCGGAGTCGCATCAGAAGGAGGCACCCACCATTTCAAAAAAGGCACGCATGCCCCCCCCGCCCCGGGGGTACGGTAGGCGGGGCACTAAGAAAGGGCCTGCTTCAACCCGAAGGCAGACCTCCGGCGCCTGAATCCGCACGTTGTACGTCTTGAGGAAGAGCTTGAACTCCTTCCGGGAGATGAGCCCGGTCCCATCGCGGTCCAGCTTCTCGAAGGCCTCCTGCACGGTCCGGTACAGCTGCAGCACCTTCGCCCGCACCAGCGCGACCATCTTCTGCATGCGCTCCTCCGTGACCTCCTTCGCCGCCTTCGCCGCCTCCTTCTTCCGCCGCTCCTTCTTGCGCGCCACCCGCGTGGCCTTGTCCGGCGTCGACGGGACCAGCTTGGCCCCTGGGATGTTGGGCATCCGCGTCGACGGCGCCCGCGGCAGCCGCGCGCCGGACATGCCGCGCGGGATCGGGGCCTGGGGCGTGGGCGAGTGCGGCCTCGGGCTTGTCACCGGGTCGCCGGACGCGCTGTAGAAGCGCTCGAGGGTCGAGCAGAGGCCCTCGTAGCTGATGGCAGACTCCCCGTGCCCGAACTGGCTGAAGACGGCCTGTGGAGGGTGGCGGCTTCAATGAAGGGGGGGAGAAAGACCGGGGGATTTTCAGTCAGACTCAGGGGGACCCTTAAGAGAGAAAACAAAAGTGTTCCTGTACACAGTTTTCCCGAAAAGACCGCGTGTAGCTCATATGGCCAAACGGTTGGCGGTTGGCGGTTGGTGGTGGTTGGCGGCGGTTGGTGGTTGGTGATTGGTGGTGGTTGGTGGCGGTTGGTGGTGGTTGGCGGTTGGCGGTTGGTCGCCGCTGGCGGTTGGCGGTGGCAGCTGGTGGCGGTTGGCGGTTGGTGGGAGTCGGCGGTTAGCGGTTGGTGGTCCCTTGGGGCGGTCCTTAAGGGCGGTCCTTAACAAAAAAAACTAGCTCCGAAAGGACCCCCCCTGGTCAGACTCACATGCCGCACAGGGACAGAACATCATAGTCCTCTTCAATCGCCCCGTACGGATACGGGGGGTGTGCTGGTCACAGAGGCAAGCACACGCCGGCACACCAAAACCCCCGTCAGTGGTACCATGGGCACCCTTCGTTGTAATGTCAGCCCCCCCCCCCCCCCCCGCAAAAAAAAAGCAGCACTTGCGAGCAGAGGGGCAACGGTCCCACTGTCACCTGGCAACAATAAGTTCCCCCGGCCGTTGGGGTCAGCCACACGGAGGACTCCCTCCTCGCATAATGTGAACAAGTGCGTGCACCCGGGAGTCCCAACCGGCGTACTCAGTCAGTGACAAGCGACTGGATTGGTTGCGGACGTACAGAGAACACAGTGTCACGCTGACACCATGTCTCTCTCTTTCTGGCAATGGCACCGGCACTGCAGGTACTACGACTAACATTCCTCAGCCCTGCCAAATCTGCAGCGGTAGTGTTGCAGCCGCCAGGCAGGCCCTGCAAAACAATCAACAACACATGTCTGGACCCCCCCCCCACCCCCGAAGGCTGACATTAGAAGAGAGGGGGCGGGGGGAAGGAGGTCTGGGACCCAAAAAATTGTGTACCAAAAAAATGGCCCAACAAGACTTGCCCAACGGTAAATGTCGTTTTTTCCCACGATGGTCACTTTGGTCTGGGGGGGGGGGGTCCACCGGTGGTTGTCGGCCGTTGTAATGTCAGCCCCCCCCCCCCCCCCCCCGCAAAAAAAAAGCAGCACTTGTGAACAGAGGGGCAACGGTCCCACTGTCACCTGGCAACAATAATTTCCCCCGGCCGTTGGGGTCAGCCACACGGAGGACTCCCTCCTCGCATAATGTGAACAAGTGCGTGCACCCGGGAGTCCCAACCGGCATACTCAGTCAGCCTTGATGGCACGCCCCCCTCCCCGATTTTCACGCATCAGCATGACATCACGCGTGACAAATCACGCGTGACAATGCATTCCAGTGTGTGCGGATTTGGGGTCGGCCATCCGTGCCAGTGCATTCTGTGCCCTCACAGTAGGTGGATCAATGTTACACCCTGTCCCGCTACATAGTACCCACCAGGCACAAAAAGACAGGCGGCCCCAGCATCCACGCCCCCAAAACCGATGGTGAGGCCACATGCGACAGTGCCCCATCGGGACTACGTCACCGCTCTACCCAGCACAAGCAGCAACGCGTGCGACCGCCTCAGCAGACGAACATTGGACCGCGCTCGGTGTGCGGTGCCTCGATTGGTGAACGGGGGCCGTGTGCCATTTCTTGCAACGGCTGTACACAACTCGGAACAGCAGGAAGATGGGCCATGGGTGCAACAGGAATGGAATGGGACGGCTGGAGGAATGCGCTACCGGTTTGGCCACAGCTCTAGTGGCTCGTTTGGCAAGTGATGGTGTCCCCATACCCCCGGGGGACTGACTGAGGGCGGGGGCCTGTCGTTTTTTCTCTGCAGAGCGTGCCGTTTCCCCTTCATCTGGTGTCCTTGCACCGCAGTCCAGAACCAAAGCCAACTCCACACCCACGACGAAAGAGGAAGGACGGAATTCAAGTTGTTGGGACACTGGTTGTGGTTTTACAGTCATCTGTGTCTAAACAGAAGCAATAAATGGAACGCAGCACAGACTGATCACTAAATTGTGGGGCATAGGAAACAATGGGCGTGGAAAACCACTGCCGTATGTCTATGGAAATGCTCACAGCGCAATAGCAATGTCTGGCGCCGGGCGCCTATAGCTGCCAGTCCCATTCCACTCCCACAAAGACTTAGCAAGCAATTCAGCGCATGAAATCGATACCATACAAACCCCACGGCGCTTACACCCACCGTGTACATCCTCCACTCAGTCCAGTCTGATTCCCTGCAGTGGGACAGGCTTGGGCTACCTCAGCCTCCTCTGCCGTGAGGCCCACGCGGTAGAGCGCCATCACACTCACGAACTCCTCCTTCGAGATCTCACCGTTGTAGTTCTCGTCCAGCGCCACAAACGCCTCCTCCAGTGTGTCAAACTGCTCGCGCATGGCCCAGCCCAGCCTTTGGAGGACCTCCTCGGTGTCGGTCGCGGCAGGCTGGATGGCGCACGAGGTAGATGGGGCAATGGTGGACGTAACAGCAGATGCCAATGGAGGTCCTGGGGTCCTAGGTTAGCACCCCAGTCACCCCCCCCCCCCCCAACTTGGTAGCCAAAATGGTGAAAACCGCACACGGGGGGGGGGGGGGGGCGACGTTGCAAGCGCCATTTGATTGTTTTGGTGATTAGGATGTCCGAGACTTCCATTTTGTAAAACGCAATTTTGACCCCCAAAGTCTAAGAAGAGGGATCTGCACCGCAGTGAACCCCCCCCCCCCCCACATGCCCCACGCCGCCGCCACCCTTGGCATTAAAAACCATCAAAATGGCTTTGGGCCGTGACGGTATCGAAAAAATCCATTTCGCAAATTTCGATTTCTAAGCCCCCAAGGCGAAAAAAGGAGGTCCCACAGTCAAACTCTGGTGAGCCTCCCCACACTTGATGGCCAAAAGTGTCCGTTCTGGACTTTTGCGCATGTTATGGTTGTGGGGCTGTGAAGCTGTGAGGCTGTGAGAGGCTCTGAGGTTGTGGGCCTGTGGAGACGTTGGAAGATGAATGGTGCTGGTCGATGACGTCAAGTGCAACGCACAGACATACGCACAACGTGAGCGCATGTGTCACTATTTCAAGTCCTACGCCACTTCGGGCTTCCACAATGTTACCCCCCCACCCGCGTTGCAGAGGCCCCGGAGAAATTGACCATGAAACAAGGGGACAATTGGCCACACAACCGTGACACTTACGATGTTTTTAAGATCTTTTATGATTACGATCTATTGCGACAATTTTACGATTACACGGGTTTTTTCACGGAATTTTACGATCGTAAAATGGGCCTGCCCCTGCCAGCAGGCAAATGCACCTGCGCTGCAGCAGCGCGGACTTCATTCTCCGTGCCCGCATGGACTTCGGTCTTGGCATCAGCGTGGACTTCGGTCTTCGAGACCAGACCATCGCCGTCGAGGTCCATCCGGCGGACAACCTCCTGAGCATCCCTCAGCTGCGCATCAATGCCCATTTCGTGCAGAATCCCAAGGATCTCGTCGGGGCCGAGCTGGGCATCCTCCTCCACAGCATAGGCCCGCAGCGACATGCAGAGGGCATTGACACGTGCCTGCGTCATGGGTGGGGCAGCTCCAACATCAGTCATCCCACCAAAGGGACGCTGAAGACCGTCACTGAATGAAGAAAGCCGAAGGCGTGCCCTGAGCATTGTGATGCAGAAAGAAGGTGGGGGTGAATCATGGTCCGAACTACGAGCATCTCCACATGCACTCGGCAATGAACAGGCTTGCTTTCGGCAGTTCAGGGGAACTACAAATCATACCAAACTATGGTGATTCGGGTCGGGAATGCAGTGAATGCTTTGGAAGACAGGCAGATGTTCGCGGAGGAAAAGGTGGTGAAGGTCTTGAGTGGGATACTGTAAGGGCTGCCGCGACAACTTGCTACCAATATGTCAAGTTTTTGCGATTGGGGGCTGGGAATGGTATTTCAGGGCTGCTGGTTGATGCACCCCCCCCCCCGCCTGCTGCTTCACCTGTTTGCTGGCGGGCGGTATCGCTTCGGAGCAGACAAGCCGCAGCACCTCAACCCGCAGTTCAGAAACACAAGAGGCAATAACACTGCCCGATGAGGGATTCGAACCCGCGACCCTGCGGCGATTCGCACGCATGCTCTACCGACTGAGCTAACCGGGCTTGTTAACTAATGAGTATTAGTTATTGCTTAGGTGGTATTCATGTTCCACCCACTTCCGATAAGATAAGACGGGGAAAAGAGTTTGTGAGCCCACACACTCGGCCGAGCAGTTAGGTGGTGCATGCATAGTACCGGCCAAGGAGCCAGATAGCAGTGGCGTACCCACCACGCAGTTAACGGCCAAACACTCGGTTACCCATACACTCGTTGTGTGCCGTTTGCTTGCTTAGAAGAAGCAACTGCTACAAAACGTGGCAATTTAGCAGCATTAGCTGGTGGTCGTAAGCCCCGGCGGTGGGGGGTATGTGGGGGGCACATGTACCCCCCCCCACACACACACATCGAACGCAATGCCGTAGAACACCTCCGCAAACAAGTCAAACCGTTGCGTTTGCACCGCCGTCGGAAGCGGCCCCCCACAGGGCCCTCACTCCTTCACGGGGACCGCACTGTCTTCCCACGAGTCAACCGCTTCCACTGGCCCTGCCCCACCACTGCCTGCGCCCACAGACCAAGTGGCCACAGGCATTCAGCGAGGCACAGGGGGGGGTGGCCTCCGCCCGGGAGCACCTCCCTACAAACCGCAAAACTGCACCAGTGCACCGGCCCTCGCAGGCGCCAGTGTTGTGGGGTGCGGCCCACTGACCCCCATCCCCCCTCCAATATCCCACTGTTGGTTGGGGGAGGGGGGGGTCATGGGCCCCGGTGGTGAGGCATACGTAGCGTCCGGATCCAGAACGGCACAATACTGCAGCATTCCAGGGTAACATGGCCCCCAACTCAATTGCCTTGCATCCAAGGAACATAACCGCTCAACATCAAAGGTGTACTACAGTCACATTCTTTAACATTACTTGCAGACTTCACAACTCAGCCATTTTGTTTTCCCTTTGGCTTTAGCAACTCCATTGCAAACTTTATTTCTACTTCCAATGTTCCACGGCAGGTATTTATGGGGAGGCAGAGCAAAGAACAGGGTTTGATATTGGGGAGCGAGTGAGTTTGAATTCGGAATATTCTGCCCACGCAGTGGGGATGTTTGAAACAAGGTTGGGAGTGTCTCAGTCGTGTTTTAGTGACTGTTGAATAGTGATGTTGGAGGTTTACGGACCTTCATTGTTGATGTACCGCTGGAATTGATTCCAGTCTGTGTCAGAATTGTGAAATATGAATGTGAATGACGATCACGGGAAACCAAGGGGGACCAATCATCAGCTCATTCACACAGCGATGGGGACAGACGTCTGGTAGTGATTTCCATTCTTTTGGTTTTCAAAAGGGCTCATCGTGTTGGTGCCATTGACCCACTTGGAGCGACTGGAGCTCACAAGGCTCATATAGTATCTGGTGGCAGTAGGGCTATGTAAATTAGGCCGGGGTAAGCAAACGGAACATCTATGACTTGATAAAGAAAGACAACTTGGTGAAGATGTTCTTCGACATCACCACAGGTGCCAAGTTAGACCAGGGGGAATGTTTGCCCGGCGCGCTACCTTTGTATCAAGTATCCTATCTCTTGCCCCGAGTTTGTCCCCACCTAGGGAAGTCCCCCAAGTAGACCGCACTAGACCGCAAACCTTCTGTGCAAAGCACCTTGCATAAGCAGAAATATGAGAATTCAAGTACTATTCAACAACACAAAATGTCACTCCCACCACTTCCAACCACCACCCTTGCCATCATCATGAACTGGGTGCAAAGGATGGGCCAGATTCTTGGACACAGCGAGAAGGTACTCCAGATTTTTTGGTGAGGGGGGGGGGGGGAACAGGCACGGGTGGGGAATGGTAAAAAAAGATGCCCCGCGCGCTCCTGGCGCGCTAATACCCCCCCCAAGAAGCCATTGTTTGCAAAGCTTGCAGCCACATTGGTTTTGACAGCTGTGTGGATGACTTGTGTGGTCGCCAAAGGTGCTGATTGTGTCATCAAAGACATGGAAGACGGAATGAAGCTGGTTGATACCTAGAAGCGTTCGGGAATCCTCCTTCTGTGATTCTGTGAAAGTGCCTTCAATAGTGCTTGCCGTGTGTCAGGCCCAGTTTCATCCAAGAAATGCTTGGCAATGTGTGGCCAGAGACCAGCAGGCCTGCACTCCTGTGTTTTGCACGATGTTCGCATGCACCTTGCGTCCCGTGTTTTAGAGTGTGGCTGTATTTTGTACCCTTGTAGAGTGCTTTCCTCAGCAGAAATCCCGTTTCTGCTACTCCTGAGCAACACCTGGAAGGGATCAGGGCGGTGAGCTGGAGAGGCGCATGGCAAAGCTGGGGCATCAACAAAGCTCCTTACAGCCTCGGGATGAACAGTGACTCTGGGTACTCAATTGCACGGAGCATGATAGCTCGTAACAACGTGTCAGTACCTTCTTCAGGAACTCACTGCCAACTCCATCCATGATTTACACTGATGGGTCAGACGACCCTAAAACCCCTCATCCCTGCAGACCAACCTCCGTTATCTCCCACAAAATAACTTCACACACAATTCTGACGCCCATGAGCCCGATCAAAGCATCTTCCACAACCACATCCCATCACATTTGCCATTGATAACTTGTCCACCTGTACACTCCTAAAGTACCTTCAGCGTCAATCCATCATTCACGCCAGCGCCAACGCCAACGCCAACAACACCAACGCCTGCATCTGTTGGTGTTGTTCGGGAGTTGTCTGCCTTTCTTTTGCAACGTGCTGCGTACTGATATGTCTCCACACGATACATCCGTTCCTTCGTCACAGTCTTTGCCACTATGCGGTCCCTGTTCATCGTTTACTAAGAATGTTTCTCTTCACTTCATTTTTGCTTGGATCAAACGACGCGCCAACTTCCCACCGGATCCTCGTCAAATGTGTTCATCGGTCAACCCCACATTGTCAAGTCTCCAGTCAGAAATTGGATTGAACAGAAACCAGTGGTAAGTTAATCTGGTTTGTCAGGTAAATTGTGTTTGGCGCCTTTCGATTGTGTTCTTCGAAGGTCATGGCTTTCATGAGAAGACAATGTGGCTTCCAACAACACGGGTGCAGGCAGTGTGCAGGTAGTCCATGGATCTGCCCTGTGGCATCCCCCCTTTTCCGCAAGGACCCGTTCGTGCGACAATCTGCCGCTGAAATAGTGCTTTTCCTGACACTACGCTGTTTTCCCCAAGGATTTGTGGGTTGGTGGGACGTTTGGCTCGAAAGGCCTGACATTTGGCATATGTAGGCAGGAAATTGAGGCATGCAGTGTGGTAGATAGGCAGGTGGCCAAGCCCAAGCCCCAGCCCAGGGGGCCAAGGTTCCCGTACCCGATGGGCGTTTGGTTCCCGGTAGCAGGGAAAAACAGGGAAAAACGGGGGGAAACGGAGGAAAAACGGGGGAAAACGGGGGAAAAACGGGGGAAAACCGGGGAAAAACGGGGGAAATCTGGGGGGGGTATTTTGGACAAGACCCACCCACCCGAATTTTGCCCCCCCCCCCCACGTTTATAATTCTGTGGGGAGCATTTTTTGCAAACCAAATTGAAGCCAAGGCGCTCTCCCGGGTTAGGCATCCCAGCCCCAAAGGGTGACGCACATAGCAAAAAGAAAATCATCATATCTGTGTGGAGATGAGAGCAACATAAGCAGGGGTATGCATATAAAAAATAGTGGCAGTGGAAGAGACCTGAGCAGCTTGACCCATTCATCACAGTTCCCATCCTCCCCCATTTTTCCCCCGTTTTTCCCCCGTTTTTCCCCGTTTTCCCCCGTTTTTCCCCGTTTTCCCCCGTTTTTCCCCGTTTTTCCTCCATCTGTATCCCTTGACCTATGTCACAGACTTTCCTCTCTTTGATCCTTTAGTAAAAAACCCTCTCCTGTATCCCGCACCCAACCGGCCTTTAGTCGCCTACTGTTCCCGGATCCTGGGAACCTTGGACCCCTGCCAGCCCCAGCCCAAGCCCAAGCCAGGCAGAGTCGACACAAACAATTGAAGGCGTTCAGAAACCTGTGAGAGACTACCACTGACTGATGGAACAGTGATAGACAAAGCGGGAAAGGGTGATGCAGCACTCGTTGAGAAGACGTTAGCACTGATTGAGGTTAATGGGGATTACTGCTGGGGAGATGACGGGGAGGTGGGGGGTGTAAAGTGTTAAAAAAAAAAAAGGAAAGGCGGGGGGTGGGGATAAGAATAGCAGGTGTGTGGGGGAGGCAGGTTTGGCTGGTTGCCCAAGTCCCATTGCCCTCCTGACAAGGCACAGTAAAATCGAATATCCATCTGACGGGCGGGAGCGCGCGGCCCCGGTGTGCAGCTGCACTGTAAGTAGATCATCATGAGTGCGAGCGGCTCGGGGATGGGTGGGTGGGAAGAAAATTAAACTGCAACTGTGAACAAGAGGGGCAGTGGGGCCAAACTGGGGTTTCTGGGGAAACCTGGGATTGCAAAAATTGTTAGCCCCCCCCCCATCCCTATTCACAATTGGTATTCCCCCTATTACAGTTGCAGTCAGAGAACAGGCAACACGCCCGTGCAACTTTTCTTTTTGAGCGACCTCACCTTTGGGGATGCCGTCTGATTTTTTTTCACGGGACAGTTCCGTTATCCCTCAGCTTGTGCACGGGGAACTTGGTGCGCGCGTTTGGTGCTTGTTTAATTACAGCCGTCGCGCTTCCAGTGAAAGGTCAATGGTTAAGAGGCAAAACATCTGCCACTTCAATGGCTCGCTGACAGCAGAAAAAAGCACTGACGAGTCTGAAAATATTCCATACAGGCAGTGTCGACACAAACCATTGAACTTGGACAACCTGTGACAGACTGCCAATCACTAATAGAACAGCCATAAACAAAATGGGGATCGAGAATGCAGCACAAACTGAGGGACGAAGCACAGAAGGGATTGAATCACTTGGGATTGTTGCTGCGGTGTAAGGAGGGGGGGGGGGGAGTGAGACAAAAGAAAAAGGGGTACCGATGGCAGGGAGGGGGCATTGAACGAGTAGTACTTGCTGAGAGCAAGGTGACTACTGTTGTGGTTGAGACTGGAAAGCTTGTTTTTGATGAGTTTGGTTGTGACTTTGCCCGGAAGAGGGGCATTGTTGATAGCAAGAATGGTGGGTGCGCTGGGTAAGAGGCGATGTTGGAGGTGATACATGTGTGCCAGTACCTGGGACACTGCAGACAATGAACGCAGCAAACAGGCACTCGCAGCACCGGCTGAATGAGACAATCAATCCGTGGCGTCACAGAGCCGACAAGCGAGGGTAGTCCCGGGGTGGGGGTGGGGGGATAGAAGACAGTTGCCATAGGCTGAGTAAGTGTCTAAGTTGGTA
Organism: Eutreptiella sp. 'Long Island Sound 2002'; assembly: GCA_964036045.1. Taxonomy (NCBI): domain Eukaryota; phylum Euglenozoa; class Euglenophyceae; order Eutreptiales; family Eutreptiaceae; genus Eutreptiella; species Eutreptiella sp. 'Long Island Sound 2002'. Next base: position 96,026,880 of record OZ038384.1, read on the forward strand.
CTTCTGGGTGTATGCACTGGTCTGGGTCTTCGAGAATGGACTGTGTCCATTGGCTGTCCCAAGCATCGGTAGTAAGTGATAGTGGAACATTTGACCCTCTACTCACACCTGCTACTTCAGCCCTTGGCGTCCCCCCGACGCCGGCGCCGGACGCTTCACATTCCGTCGTTCCCGTGACAGTAGCGTGCTCACCTCGACAGATGTGGGAAATGCAACACGGGGCCAGGGGTTCCGAATTATTGCACCAAAGACTACCTGCCCCCACCCACCCCACCCACCACTACCACCACCACTACCACCTACCCACCACCAACACAAATAGAAGAGCGCCGCAGATGCCTTGCCGATTGGAGGAAGCCTCTTCCAGAGGCAGATGTCCAAGTGTATACAAGGAGGGAGGAAAAGGTAGACCATGAGAGTCAGCACCGGGGGGGTGGGGGGGCTGTATGGGGACCTGGCTAAACCCCATGTCTCCAACCCAATCGAATCCAATCCAATCCCATCTCATTCTGTCTTGTCGTCCCACTAGTCGGCCCCTACTACCCCAGCTCCCCGTCATACTTTTCGGGCTATACCTAACCCACTTACAGCCGTCCTTAGCCAGAGTGCGTGCCGTGGGCCTGTTGTGCTGGTCCCTGCAGGTGCCAAAGATCTAGTTGTGCAATTTTGGCAAACGACTAATCAAAACCCCTGACATATGCACGAAGGCGTATTGTGATGTGTGCTGCACATGACGCATCATCCTTTGAATCCGATAATTTGGGCTGCCAAGTCCCAACACTATTTTGCATTGAATTGTACACACGTTAGCCATTTGCTCGGAGGTAGTATGTCAATGCGAGTATGTCAATACCAACCCATCTTGGTATCTCCACGACAACCAAATTGGGGCAGGGGGGGCGTGGGGTTCGGAATGTTCCCCAAACATTGTTCTTGTTTCCTGTTGCCACTAATTGTTGCATGGAATGATGACACTGCTGGTAACGTGCCCGTAACTGTAACACCTACACACGCATGAACGATGTATTGATTGATTCCATGGAGAGCATGGAGTGCGACACTGCCTGTCAATCAACGTCCATTTGTGCTTGCCCGGGTTGTTGAAGGATGCACAATTATTTGGGATGGTCGTGATCCAAAGGACCAGCCCACAATCGGTTGCATATTCCCAGGAAGATTAATGTCTCCCAAAGCTCCAAGTTCCATACTTCCCTTGCTTTGTGGTGCTGAAAGAAAGTTGGGTAGAATTAGTGCGAAAGGTTGTTGACAAGGGGTTTGAGACTAAAATCGCAATCAATGGGCAACGCGAGGAGGGGAGAGAAAAATATTTCCCTTTGTCAATCGCCTTTTGTCCATTTTCAGCTACTGGCAAACAAGATCCAAAAGCAGCGGTTCGAGATACGCAACGAGTGGTCTTGGTCTCTCCTGTGATTATGTGGTAGTTTTGGTGGAATTGAAAATATTGCGTCCGTAACGAGGGGATAAAAGGCAGGAGTCATGGTTCCCAACCACGTGTGCACGGGGACGAGGAGGCAAACGGAAAGCACCCAGGTCAGTGGCCAACATTTATGCGGCATGCGGCATCAACGGCATGCTTCGTCCTTACTGTGTCATGTGTTGTTCTCAATGGCGGTTCCCATCGGCATGAGCAAGAGGGCCGCAGGCCACAAGACCATCTTCCATTTGGAGATTCGCCTTCAGCTTTGCACTCTGGACAATCGTCCGTCGGTGGCCAAGCGCAGCCACATGCCACCCTCCCCGTGGATGGGCGCCGGGCTGTCGCCGCGGACACAAGCATCACCCGCTACGAGGAGTTGGTACACTCATGACCGTGTTGTAGATTGGCAAATCACTCATTGGGTTGAAGGTACATCGGTCAGCCTTTTGAGGCCCAGGAGGTCGAACGCTTTTCCCAAAAGGAAGCTTCTCCGAATGGTAGACCGTCATGCGAGACGTTGCAGCATTCCACAATATCACTTACTCATCCATCACCCCGTTCGCGCTGCACTATGAACACCCGCCCTGGCTAACGACTGTCCATCGACGAGTGTTTCAAAGGAACCCCTCACCAACAGACAATGCAGACGTATAATAGTACAATACGTACACCACCACCACGAATAAGGCGATGATACCAGCAAAAGCCTCAGGCGGTGCCTGCTCGGACTTTCTCTTTTGCTTCTTCAACTGCAACTCGTGCAACTTTTTCATTCATGCAACCACTGGACTGAGAGAAGAATGCAGCTTGGATTGTGCATTGTGCCATGGACCACCACAGCCTGCGCAATGCCACGTGCACGCAGACACACACCCTCACAGCCGCCACCTACAGCAACAGCCAACAAACGTGCACGCACGCGGTCAACAGCACGCACAGACGCCGACATCGCACCACACAGCACAGACCACACACCTACGCCAAGCTTGGAGCGCACGCATACACCCTCACCACCACGGGACACAGCCCCACCCACACATGCATCCATTCGACCCCAAGAGGGCACGTTATACCAACAGGTCCAGGGCACGAACACAGGTGCAGATGGGGGATACATCGCTCGACATATCCGTGTTCCGATATGTGCGCATGCTGGATTGGGCCGATGCATTCATGGGCTCACCTAACCACCACGAGGTGGGCTAGCCAGGACATAAATGTCATCACAGCACATGAAAGGCGTGTTTTTATAGTGTAGTGTCTATGCACTGAGGTTGAACATCGCAAAGTCAAGCACAAAGCATCGAAACCGGACCCTGAAAAAGTCGATGGGCAGATAGGCACTACTTGTGCTCGCCTTACACTTGCACGTAATGGCCTTTTGAGAATCTGTTTTGTTGCTCGCTGCTCTTGCCAGCCTTTGTGCTTTGTGACGGTTAAAGTGCCATCCGCTTGAGTTGACAAAAGATGAAAAAAAAACCTGTTTCGATCCTTTTCAGCTCTTGTCGTACCCCATCACATCGCTTGTTGCCTTCGAATATCAGTTGGGCCGATACGTTGAAGTTTTTCCATGCAGCGCCGCCATCGGCGCAGAAAGCTGGGCCCTTGGAGAAGAAGCCATCCTGCTTGCAAGAAGGAATTAATTGATTGGTGCCCGGATAATCTGGTAAGACATGAAGTGTTTACTGTACCTCTATTTTACCTTCCATTAATTCCATGAAGAGCGAGCACAAGGGGGAAATAACACATGCAAGAGCTCCACATGTTCAAGACAACCGGCAACGCCAGGCTAGTTGCGCAGAACATCCAGCCAACCCAGCCAGCTGACCTACATAGTGTGTCGCCTTTTCCAATGGGATTGCCTCAGTATGATAGGCCGACAATAGCTTGTGTTGGGCAGCTGTGTGTGGCGCTGTGCTGTCACCCTGCCTGGCCTTTTGCCCGTGGGTTTGGGCATATTGCTGGGTCTGTGGGTTGTCTGTTGTTGGAGTATGATAGGCTTCGGATGTCACTTTGAGCGTCACGAAGCATGTGAAATCGCACAAGCCACGCGTTCGTTTCACATGTTTTCGGTAGGATGAAGTTGCAGGCACCGGGAAGGATGATTTGCAACCCTTGTCGAACATTCTCTTGGAGCCGTTTTTTGTTGGCTCCTCGAATTGAAACACGTCATAAGACATTTTTGTTCACCAGTGTCGTTGTTGCATGACCAGATACATGGTGCAACACCTGTTGGGAGGTTTGGCGGATTCTTTGAAACTCCCACACATTTACACAGATGCTTTTGGGGCCTTGATCACCATGTGGGATGGATTGGTGAGAATACTTGGTGTTCCCCCTCCACTGAGCTGACGTAAGTTCGTCAAGTGCCAATTTTGACGACCCAAGAAAACAGCAACAGCATTGCTGACACATTGGTCAGGGGACACGATGTCTTTATCTTGTGTTGTCTCGCCGGCTGGTTGTGTTTGCTGCCCACACTCAAACTGGGACCGGCACCTGACAAATCAGAGAGTGGTCCACTTGATCCTTCAAAGGGTGATTGATGGGTGGCACATGGGTTGCGCTTTGGTGCACATTGGTGATTGGACACATGAGAAGGTTGCAGAAAGAGGAGGTATGCACACAACGAGGGACATGTGACACGGAAATGACCCATGATGGTACACCGCACAGAGGGTGAAGTGCATTGCACCATGTGCCACCTCTGCTCTCCCTGCGCCACATAGAATGTGTACACATGGGTCCTACACAGCTCTCCAGCCATGCAACAGTGACCTGACAGAGGAGTGGGACTTCCAGCAGCAGTCTTTTGCAAGCTCGACGGCCGTGGTGGGCAGCTTGGTTGTCGATTGCTTTTGACCCACTTCACGTTTTCCACTAGTTTTCCCCATCCCTCTCCCCAAAAAATTTCCCCTGTTTTCCTTTCTTTTTTCCTTAAACATGCTAAGTATACCCCCCAATATGCACCAAAAGTATGTTTTTTTCTTTTTCTCTTGCAGAGGTGTGCCCATTTTCCCAATGGGGGTGTTTGTGCACAACACACACTATACAGGGAGAAAATGGGGGATTTTAGGGCAATTAGCAATATTCTTGCCTATCTCCATCAACTCAAAGCCCATTGAATATTGCAAGCAGTGTGTAAACTATTCGTTAACTCAAAGCCCATTGAACAGTGCAAACAGTGTGCAAACTATCCGTCAACTCAAAGCCCATTGAATAGTACCTTAATGATACTAGACTTGATCTAGAGCAGAGTGAGACACAATAGTAGCGTTAGTGATGGATGTTTGGGGATAGATAATCCTTCTTGGAAATGCATGATAAGGTTCAGAAATCATTTTATACATATCCTTTATAAACATTCAATAGGAATTGGTTAGGAGTTCCCTATAGACGTCTAAAGAGTCTAAAGGGGTGCAATACACCCCTAAGAAGCAAAACCATGGCAGAAATGTGTTGACGTCCGATCGTTGTGAACATTTGCGCAGGGTTGCCCAACAAACAGGGGGGTGGCCCAACAAAGGCACAGGTAAAACAAGCACCAGTGGTTGAGTTTGAGATAGTCATGACATGATGCACCTTCGAGGGGAACTACAACACTTGGATATGTGCGGGAGGGGGGGGGGGGGTTGGCACAAGGCCTCGGTATCTGATTGTTTGCCTTTGGCGGCGCCTATTGGCCTCTCGCCACTGCTCATTCTGACCCTCTGTGGGCCCGAACGTGTTTTGGTTGTGTCAACGGAGCCCCCGGATGACTTGTCCTGTTTGACTACTCCAGGGTCGGCTGTCCTGGAGATGGGCTGTTGCCCGTGCCGTTGACCAGGTGCATCCACATGCACACTCCGAGTCCATGCTGGGTTTACCGACTCCAGCACTGACTTGAGCGCGCTAGGGTGTGCATCTGCAGGATAATTTTCCTGACAGGGGCTTCTAACAACCACAATGATTCTTTCCTGTTTTTCGTTTCCTTGTTCTCCTTCTGCGCTCCGCACCGTTTTTGGCGAGCGCGGTCCGCCCTGTCCTAGTACCCTCCTTGGTTCGTCCCTTTCCCCCTGCCCAGTTTCTTCCCCGCCCTCTCCATTCTTTCTGCCCTGGGGGGCATTGGGTGGCGGGGGTGCGTGTTGTTGTAGGGAGGGGGTACCCAAGGGGGCGGGGGAGGGGGAGTGGGAGTGGTTTCGTCTCTCCCTGTCCCCTCCTTCCCCTTGAGGAGGGAGATCCCGGCTCAAGGGGGCTCCTTGTTGGTGTCGGTGTGCTTGGTGTGGGTGGTTTTGGCCACTTGCTTCTGCTGGCCCACATATCCCAGTCTGTCCTGGGCGTAGTTGCATGCTGTTTGCTGGCATGATGGCCTTAGCTGGCGTGGCGGTGGTAGACCATGCACGTAGCGCCCGCCGTCAGTCTAGGGGGGGGGGGGGGGCATCGATGGTGTAAAGGCCCTCAACCAACAGATGTCAAACTGCGGTCCATATGCTACAAATTCCGTCCCACAACCAAACCCCAATGCTTATAAAAAAACAAAAGAAAAGTAGTGTCAAAGGAGGCGCCGTTTGATCATGTGGTCATTTCGGACGCCAGTGGTCTCTCCAGGCAGGGTGTGGGTAGTTTCTAACCACATGCAGCAGCACGATCATTGCATGGATCATTGCATGCCATGGACTGCTGCCCACCAGATGCAGCCCAGGCACCAGTGTATGAAATCACACACACGGTGTGCCTCACGTACTTGGCCAAACCTGAACCCAACACCGCATTCAGGCAACACAGCACCAAAAGTGCATATGTGATAAACATATCACCGCAGCTTTTCAAATTGCATTTTTGGGGCGCATTTGCAACACATATTCCAAGAACTGCCTCTGGGCCCCTTACCCCAGTGTGACCTCCTTGAAGCACATTGCGACATAAAACGCCGGACATAGTAGCTCTGGTGGCAATGCTGCGGGACTAAGTGGCCCGCCGCCACAAGACTGAACAATAGCAAAATGGGGGTGCTCCATGGTCCCTGCGACTGACTTTGCGGCATCATTACGCAAACAGAAAAAGCTGAGCTAGAACACGTGGCAGAGGTTGGGGGAGCTTGGGCAATGTCGGGGGAGGATTTTGGGGCAGAGGGGGGGGGGGCGGATTTCCAGGGGGGGGGGGAATTCGGACAAAGCCGCTGGGGGGAGAATGGCATGGAGTTGGACGGATGTGAGGGGCAGAAGACGATGGGGGGGGGGTGGGGCTGAGGGGATGTCGCAGGAGGATGTTGACTTGCACCAATGCGTGTTTCCACATCCATCACCATCCGCGTCATCCTCACCAGCACCATCAACTGCCCTTTCCTCATCCACTTTACCCTTATCTTTACCCCCATCTCCATGTCTATTTGCATCCCCAGTGCTTCATCCCCATGGAGCTCTCCATCCCCACGACCGTCTCCATCCCCAACCACATTTCCATCGGTATGCCCATCGCCTACATCATCCGTTTCAGCTTCGTCAACCCTTTCCAGCTCTCCAACGCTGTGCAAATGATGAGTAAAGGTGCACCCACTGCCCCTGCCAAGACAACCTTCAAGAATCAGTACATCCATGCGATTGCGGGGCACTGCAGAATCAGAATCTGCACCTCAACTATAAATTTTATGTGCTAGAGAAGGCGAAACACACCTGCTGTGGAGGCCGTAACCAATTCAAACTGCAAAGAGCGAACTTTCTATTGCTGGGGGGCTTTTTGGGCTTGGGCTATTCCTCCCAATCCAAAGAGGACCACGGATTCGCCTCTTTTGGGGATACAGGCGGAAAGGGCACCTCCCTCAGCTGGTGCCCAGACGGGAAGCCGGCCGGGGTACATGCCTTCCCAAGTGATGCGCTGGTGCATGGGCCAGTTCAGAAATATCATTTTCACTTCATCGCAATTAAAGGGGTCCGGGGTCCCCCAGACCTTCTTTTTCTGTGATGCAGCGTCTCGCCCATTCACCCCCTTTTGAAGGGATGGGGGGGGGGGGTGGCTACGTGACCCCCGCCATCTCACGAAAGGTGGAATGGCTGCATAAGCCCTGCGATCTCAGGAGAAATAAAATGCCTGCAGGCCCATTACTCAAACTTGAATTCCCCATTCAAATCTCAGCATTTTGCTATCTCCCCAAACTCCTACATTCACTGTAGCACCATTGTGGACCCCAATGGCCATCCTTTGTGTACAATTGCAAAGCCTTGGGGCAGTAGCACCAGCTTGTGGCCACTGGCGTGCTGCTGCAATGCTAACAATGGCGGTGCACCATAGTGGTACCTACAAAACCCATAGTAGACATACATGTCCGTCTTCACTCAAGCTCCTGGACACCTTCCCATTCACCTCATAATGCATGTGTAAGTAATCACCAGTGCGTTGCGAGGGACCCAGGTTAGGGTTAGGCTCATTTGCACTGCCGCGGTTGTAGAAGATAGGGATACCGGCTTGAACCCAAGACAAAGACACTGTGTTGCTAAGCTATAGACCAAGGGATAGCATGCATGATGCAGTCCTTAGGGCATGCAGGGTGAAATGGGGCACCAGCTCAGCAACACGGCGGCTCACGGGGCATCAACAAAGCAAAACAATGGCATCAGGTAAATTATCTAAATAAAAAAGATGCACGGTGTGTGCCGCTACCCCCATGTATCCTGATTTGCATTTTGTCAATATTAATCAGTCGCCGATGGCTTATTGCTCAGATCTCTCTCAGTTTGTCACATTGCATTTGCATTTTGCTTATTTGAATTGTCTTGTTCTCGACAACTCGGCCACACAGTTCGGTTGTGTGGAGACAATGCCTAGTGCATGAACACGTTTGCCTATCTGTGCAGTTTGGAACGATGCAGGCTACATGCCATTGCCACCTGTGTTGGATAGGTAATGCGCGTATCTTGAGCTACCTGCTACCCTCCTTACTTGCTGCCACAAAATTTGAAGAAATTTATTTTACCCGCTACCCGCTCATGCCTCATTTCATAATTATTTAGCTTTCAAACTAGATGCCGTTTAAGGATTCTAGAACTACCGTGGTGGTATAATGCTGGAACATGGTTACCGCCCTTCACTTTGGTGGCGTTTGTAAACACGTTGAATGAAAAACGTTTTCTGCCCTTGTCTACAAAAGCCCCAAAAAACTTCCAGGTTGGTTGCTCACCAGTGTTGACCATTGGTGTGGGTTGCGGTCCTTGGGGAGGGGGGGGGGAGGTTGGCCCACCACGTGAGCCCCCCCGGCCCCACCACCATGTCCTCGTGTCCACCCCACACTGAAAATGCCAGAATGCTGTCAGTTTTTCACATAAATCTGCTGGTTTTACCCCGTGGACGTATGCTTCCCTGGTGGTGGGCGGTTTTCAGGGTGATCACTGTTCCACCACGGAACATCACGGTGCCTTCTGGGACAGGAGGACATGCACACAGCGCACGGTGTGCCCCCTCTACATCAGCAGAGCGCCCCTTAACACTCTCTGTCAATGGAAGACCTGTTGCTACAGAGGGGAAAGTTGTCGCACTGCAGGTGCACGCAGCGCAGCGTGCACATGCGGTGAATGTCACTAGAACGGAAACCCGCCCAAAACCATCATCAGTGATCAGAACAATGTCCGAAACCATCATCAGTGATCAGAACAATGTCCGAAACCATCATCAGTGATCAGAACAATGTCCAAAACCATCATCAGTGATCAGAACAATGTCCGAAACCATCATCAGTGATCAGAACAATGTCCGAAACCATCATCAGTGATCAGAACAATGTCCAAAACCATCATCAGTGATCAGAACAATGTCCGAAACCATCATCAGTGATCAGAACAATGTCCGAAACCATCATCAGTGATCAGAACAATGTCCGAAACCATCATCAGTGATCAGAACAATGTCCGAAACCATCATCAGTGATCAGAACAATGTCCGAAACCATCATCAGTGATCAGAACAATGTCCGAAACCATCATCAGTGATCAGAACAATGTCCAAAACCATCATCAGTGATCAGAACAATGTCCGAAACCATCATCAGTGATCAGAACAATGTCCGAAACCATCATCAGTGATCAGAACAATGTCCGAAACCATCATCAGTGATCAGAACAATGTCGCCCTATGCACGAGCCACACCCAAGCAGTTGGTGGAGGATATTTTCTTCATCAACTCTCGGAAACACTCTACCGTTTTGGCGGTCCATCTCCAGGGGGCAGTTGGTAAGAGGTGCCGATGAAGGTGTGAAATCATGGGCCAAAACTTGGGTTCGCATAGTTGCCGACATACAAAACTTTGCACTGCGCGAACGGCGTTCTAAGGACTTGTAGCCAAGAGGTGAGGACAGTTCTGGAATGTGATGCATGGGATTGCAGCAAAGGGCTGCCACGCCAAAGCAAAATCCAGAAGAATGTATCATCATGGGAAATCTCACACGCAGGAGATTCAGGGGGTCAGAAATACACAGGAGCCGTCAACAGGTACACAAACGTGGGCCTGGCAGCCTGAAGCGAAAAGTAGCAAGGTGCATAAGAGGGTACCGAAGCGCAGTACTGAGAACCACAGGTGGTCGTTCAAGACCGTGTCTCGCGTGAGCAGTTGCAAACGGAGCAGGACGACAAAAACATGGGTAAAAGAACAACCGCACACGGCACATAGAAGGTCAAGCAGGGCTGCTAACTCCATGGGGTTAGGCTGCTCATCGCAGACAGTAGCCTTCCTGGGGCGGTTGCCTGACACGCAACGTCGGTGAAGGTCTGAGCATGATGAGGCTGCATGCAATGCCAACAGATTCGGACGAGGAATGCAGCACCAGTTTGGACTTGCTGAGTTGCTCAGGCAGAGGCGAGCGGCATGCCTCTCTTTAAGGCACTGAAGCTGGTCTGTCTGGGTGGGTGAGGCGGTTGGGGTGCAGCGTCCTATTCCTGCATTTCCTTATCTCCGATCATGCAGGGCATACATATCAGCACAAGGAGGAGACCCACGCAAAAGGAGTGTGTTCCTGTGGATGGGGAGGCCTGACCACTTGATCCATTCCGGGGGGCGGGGGGGGAGGGGGGGCTCAGGAGGAAACGTACACCGACAACCCCACCAACGTAGGCGGGAAGGGGGAGTGGTGGTGGTGCAATCCTGAGTCACCCTGAAACAGTGTGAGGGTCTGACATGCACACATCCATCATACATCCATCCCTGTGGAGGTAATGCCGTGCAAGCAAGGGGTGAAGTGGGATGCGGGGTGGGGGCAATGACCTTGGGGTCGTTGTACTCAGCCATACCCCAGCGATGGTCGTCACCCCCTGGGGGCATCCCACCCAAAGAGTCGTGTCGATGTGAACGCAAGCACGGCCTTGTCTAAGCAGGACCCTGGCGTGAAGCCGGAGGGTGACGACCATCGTCGGGTTATGGCTAAGCAGGACCCTGGCGCCGTGCTGGAGACAGCGGCGCCTGGACCTGAACAGCTTGCAGTGTGTTGAGTGGGCAACTCATTCAACAAAGGCTAAAAGGTGTTCGTGCACTTTCGGCTGAACGCATTGTTCAGTGTGCAGATCTGTACCGACCTGCCCGCAAGGCCGGAGGAGGCGGGCAATTAGTCAGGGACGAGGGCATTCGCGACAGGGTTACGCTTTACTGTGGGAGAGGAGCATGCGGACGTGTCTGCGTGGTACAGACGACCATGTGTACCGTGTACGCCGTGCAATCTGTGCAGTTTCTGAGCGTTGCAGCCACAAACGCAACGAAATCTTGAATGCATGGAGAGATCTACTGCACGGAATCTCTGCTGTGCAACGGTTGCCCCCCAGGCAACGGTTGTGCACAATCTCAATCAGCAATGCAACGCCCCACATCCCGCGTCCAGAAGACAACACGGTGTCGAAGTGAGTGGAGGCGTATATCTCAGCCAAATGGAATGCACTGCACTTGGACAAGAGATGACGGCACTGGACGGAAATGGGACTGCACCACGAGGGCATAGCACCCAGCGTGCAGCTGCAGTTTCGGCCCCATGTCGTGCTTCTACATCCCTCGACTCAATCTGAGGTCACAATTGTAATTGTGTATTTTCTGTGTGGCTTATGTACACTCTACGCCCCCCCCCCCAAAAAAATTCAGAGCCCCCCACCCCCCCTGGGGGGCTGTCGGGCCACGGGCCTGGGGCCCGTCCGTGGATGGTGTGGGGCACGAAACCATGTTCCCCAAAGCCTGTGATGTGGCAGATTGACGGGGGTGACCCTCACTCCACGCGCTTCACACTATCAGTGGTCCCTCGCGAGGCTCAGGGGTGCTGAGTTGGCAACGCTAGCCCTTATCCCATCAATAATGTGTGCACGTTCAGTCCCAAGGACACTCGCAGGCCGAGTACTGCCTTAGAGGCTGTCCCTGGGGAGGGGGGGGGGTGGGGGCAGAGCTTATGTTTTCACCATTTACATGGGGGAATGTTTGCCCGGCGCGCTACCTTTGTATCAAGTATCCTATCTCTAGCCCCAAGTTTGTCCCCACCCAGGGAAGTCCCCCAAGTAGACCACACTGGACCGCAAACCTTCTGTGCAAAGCACGTTGCATAAGCAGAAATAGAGAATTCAACAACACAAAATGTCACTCCCACCACTTCCAACCACCACCCTTGCCATCGTCATAAACTGGGTGCAAAGGATGGGCCAGATTCTTAGACACGGCGAGAAGGTACTCCAGATTGTTTGGTGAGGGGGGGGGGGGGGGGGGCAAAAACAGGCACGGGTGGGGAATGGTCAAAAAAGATGCCCGGCGCACGCCTGGCGCGCTAATACTCCCCCTATGTCCCATCTTTATTGTTTTCTTTTGTGCATATTGTTACACCCCCTTGGGGGCATCATGCACATACATACACACGTCCATATACACATGCACATCTTTGCGCATGAATCGGTACTTATATGCAGTTGACAGCAGGCTAAGGCCTCTCTGCTGTTGCTGACACGTTGATCAGAGGAGCATGGCCAGAGGGGGCTGTGCACGGGGCAATTTGGACATAAGAATAGTGTGGTCTGCGCAACCAGGTCAAAAGGGAAGGAGAAGGTCATGCATGATACCAACGCTAATGATGATTTTGAACATGCCTAGGTGCCATACGTACACAATTTGCGATGCACAGCACAAAGCGCTGTTGGCTGAGTGAACAATCCTCATCAGTTGGTCATCAGAAAAGACAAACAGAGCCTGTCCGATGCCAATAGGCGCCTTTCTGCAGTACAGGGAGCGGAGACAAGGGTGCCTAGACCCCAGGCGATGGTCAGCAAACCGACATAGCCTTTGGCGTTACGGACGCAGCCAGAGGCCTGCAACAAAGGATGACCAGGTGGCAGACTCAGAGGGGCAGAGCTGCCTGTGGGTTGTGGGGTACGATTTGGAGTCCTCACCTCCTTGCACCCTGCGCTACCCCCGAGGAGTGTGGTACACCGAGTTTCGACCTGCAGAATTAGTTTCAAATGACAGAAAACATACAGGTGGCTGAAGTACACTGTAACCGGTGCAATACACACACACATTGTGCTGCTGTTGGCAAGGGCAGTCTGTGTCGTTACAGCTCGCTTGCCGAAGAGGCCCAATGCGCGCAATGTCATTATTCCATGCCCCGTTTATGCCATCAATAGTGAGCCCCAGGGGTAACACCCATGATGTGCAGCAGTTGCCATCCTAGAAAGTGTGTTTGTTCAACCAAGTTTGCACTTTGGACAGGATGATGCATCGTTTGGCAGGCATGTGATGTACCACGGAATGCATGCACTTCACAGTTGCTTGCACGGCATGCTGGCTCATTTCATATGCTCGGTGTATGCCTTTGTGTATTGCACGCATGGCAACTGTTTTCTGGTACCCAGATAGCAGCATGACTTGCAGCCAGGCAAGGGCGGAGAGGATCTGGCCTAGCCACGTTCCCGTCCACCGTAGTCCATTTTTCAGGCTACACTGGTCATGATGTTACCGAGGTGTCCCTGGTACGCCATGCTGGGGGTCATGAGCGGTGCGTTCAGGCAGAGAGACCAATCTGGTTTTAGAGCCGCAGGCTCGATGAATGCGCACCCCTCACCCGGTGGATGCAGAGTCATGACCATGCCTACCGCTTTCCGAACCAGTGCACAACAGTCCCCTGTGCACTGTGTCTGCTGAGGATTGATATAGTCCCTGGGCTATTTTGAAATTTTTTCGAATACTTTCGATCAGTGCTGCTTGTTCTCAACCAGGGCAGTCTGTGCCAATTAAAATGTTGCCACGGAAGTGGCACATTGCCACCCTCCCCCACTGCCCCTCCCATACAGGAAAACCTTCAGATGAAACAGGGAGTGCGCCCAGCCGATGAAACAGGCCCCTGTGGTGGTACACTTGTGAGAGTGAATGGATGCCCACCCCCTGTGCACTGAAGGGGCCCCCCATGGGGATGCAATTGGTGCAAACCCAAACACGCCCGGATGCCCAGCATGCATTGTTGCTACTGAGATCGATTGAGCACTGCTGTTGGTGCGTGATGTACCGGAAACCAGATGTAGTAGCCTTGCCAATGCGGTCCAAGGAACTGTGCATGTGGTGGACAGACCAAATGACGTCAGACATGCGCCATCGGTGTTTACTACTAGGCCACGCTGATGCGTTGACCATATGCTCCTGCACGTCAGTGGGCTGGACGAAATTGAAGAGTTCTTTGCAGTCCAGCTCATTTACAGTGTGCAACCCCTGCCCCGGCTGAGTGGGACCATGCAGCAAGGTCCGTGACGCGGAGATGTAGGATGGAGAAGGGTAGCTCCACAGTGAGGTATCTGAGAAATCTTGTAAAAGCTCGTGCGGCAACTCTCAATTGGGATCGTCTAACAGTAGGGGAGGGTGATGCTGCAATAGGGCGCCATAGCCATACATACACGCGCACGCCCGTACGCGCCATGCAGGAGGTTAGACCTGAAAGTTTTTTCATCACGGGAATTGAATGCCTGAACCCAGCACAGCCACAGTGTCCTGTGACCATGCGATCAAAGCTTCCTGTGGGGGAATGTTTGCCCGGCGCGCGCCCGGCGCGCTACTTTTAGACTATGTTCCCCCCGAAGAGCCCCCAAGCACACCCCTTGGAAACGCCCTTAGAATTAGGTGACCCAAACTGCCCCAGCTCAAGAAAGTTGCAAACTGGGGTACACAGTACCACTCTCGCTCCTTTAAGGGCGATCTTGGTCAACACCTTAGCAAGTTGGGAGAATGGGGGGTTAGGATAGCACAACCGCATCAATCTCCAGTAGAAGCGATAGGCGTTATTGAGGTATCGCAAACAGTAGAGCTGCATCATAACATTGGTCCCACAAGTGTGGGTGTCAATACATTCAGTACAATAGTGCTCCTTACACTCATCACAAACTGCGACGGTGGAGCGTTCTGGCAACACAACACACACACTTCTGCCTCATCCTCTGCCTCATCTTGCGTGCCACAACCGAGCAAACATCTGCTCAATGCGTGCCCTATACCACCCGTGCACGTCATTGTAACATTGTTGGCGGGCTGTCAAAGTGCCATTCTTTCTTCCAATGAATGGCACAATGACATGAATCCGGCCCTTATAAGCACCATCATGGCCCCCAACTTCGAAATCAAAGAAACCACCTCGGGTACGAGAAGGTCCATACCCATCCCAAATCAAAACATCTACTGATGTATCGGGGGCCAAGGGGCAAATCCATATAACGTTGCCCAACATATCAACAGCAACAGTCCACCGGCAGGGCACGGGTCACAAAAGATGCCCGGCGCGCGCCCGGCGCGCTAACGTTCCCCCTGTAGCCGCATGTGTGTGTGCCAAGGTATCCATCCAATCATGCTCAAACTGCAACATCCTAAGTTCGTACAGGTGCTGCAAACCATCAGTTCATTGCTCTGGCCCTGCCGAAGACCGCATGTGTGTGTGTGTGTGTGTGTGTGTGTGTGTGTGTGTGCATGCGCGCGTGCCAAGGCATCGATTTGAATCAAGCTCAGACTGCGAGGTTCACATTCCTGCACTCCCACAAGTGTGCGTGTATTGGTTGCTACCACAGCCACGAGGTGTGTGGTGCCGGCCATCAGAGTTTCCGGTAGAAGGGATGGCGTGTGGGGCAACTTGGCATCGAGAATATGAAGAAGAGATGCAATGTCGTGCACAAGGGGGGGGGGGGCAAGGGGCAGGTTGCAGGCTTCCTCCGTGCACACCGGCAGTCATTCCCCCGGGGTAAACAAAATGAGTGAATTGTTTGGAACCCCGGAAACAAAAGGGGGGGGGCTTGTCCAAGCTACGCCCAGGTCCCAAACAAATATGGCCCCTACGCCCCCTGTAGACTACTAGACAAGGCGTAGCTTGGACAACCGGGTACCAGACGAAGTCTGATGTGTTCGGCTGTTGGCACTCATTCGTCTCGCACCTTCTGCAACGTCCCTCCTTTGCCCCAACTCCTCCCACTCGTCCCCCTCGGCCCTCCCTATGCCTCCCTGGCGGCGCCTCCACCACTTCTTGTGATCATGTCTGAGGTGGCCAACGCAAGTGGCCAGTCTGCCTGCATCTTGTGCAGTTCACAAGGCCCAACCGGTCATTCCTCGGCCTTGATCGCCGTCAGCACCACCATTGGCACGGGGATCTCGCAGGCTTGCTCCATGGTCAGCTTGGTGGGGGTGAGGAAGTCCAGGTTGGGGCAGCGGAAATTCAGCAGGTCGTCCTCTTGGGGAAGGCCAAAGGCCATGTTGAAGTCTGTGGCCTCGTAGATGCCTTCCACTTGGTACATGGAGTTTGGAGGCAGCAGCAGCTCCTCCTCCTCGGGGTAGTAGGAGTAGGAGTTGATGCTGCGGGCGACCCCGGTACGGATCTTGAACAGGATCCCCTGGCGGATTGGCAGACACGGTGGCAGACGGTGGCAGACACAGTGGCAGACACAGTGGCAGACGCAGTGGCAGACACAGTGGCAGACACAATGGCAGACACAGTGGCAGACACAGTGGCAGACACAGTGGCAGACACAGCGGCAGACACAGTGGCAGGCGCGGTGGCCGACGGACCCTACCCCAAATAACAGGGCAGAACACCGTTGGTAATGTGAATCACGAGCCTAAAGGGCAGTTATTTCTATGCCCAGAAAGCCGCCATCGACAGCCGCCGGCTTGGGTTCGGGCTTGGGCTCTGCAGCTGCAACATTTGGGGGCTGAATTTCTGGTTGGACAAACTGGTGGGGGACGCGAAATGGTGCCTTGGTAGGATCAATATCACCAAGATCCTGGAGCAATACAGGCACATCCACGCTGGCTGCTGCTGCATCAAGGCCACTGTAGCACAACTCAGAAAACAAATTTCGCTGGTGGTGCAGGTAGCTTGGCCTTGTACTCCATGTGAGGGACCTGCAAACCTGTGGTGTGGTGTGCGATACAAGGCAGTCAATGCAGTATCAATGGACTTGATGAACATGGTTAGGCCACCTGGCATTACAGCATACCTCAAACCAAAATGCCTTGGGGCATGCAGCACACCTGGCGAAATGCGAGCAGATGCAGAATCCAAAATAATGATACAATCACCGCCCACACTCTGCAGCTGCGCTTGCGAGTATGGGATGAAGTGATCGCGGATGCATTGCGTGTTGATGACACCCGTGGGAGTGGTGGTGCAGTGCAACTGGTGAGGATTTTGTACAACTTTCGCTTTTTTGCTTTTCAGCAGAATTGCCGGGTTCAGCTTAACAGCAGCCCCTGTTTCTTCACACTGAGCATGGCTATCAACGTGCCCATCCTTTTAAAATGGTTTTCTTCAAATGGGGGGGACCTTAATGTGCTGTGTTGTACTGCGCTAGGCAAGTGGCTGGGCAGGCGTCGACCTGATGGGTGCTGGTCTTCGCCTCCGAGCGATCCAGGAAGAGCGTAGCCACCTTTCGGCTCGCGGAGCTGCTTGTGAAGGACCCCCAGACGATGGTGTTCCCTTCCCGGTACTGCAGGATGCATGCGCTGATGTCGACGTTGCTGATACCCCGGAACACGGTGTTGCTGCGGGTGGGCAGCCGCTCCAGTGCTGTGTGCAGGTGGTAGATGAACACGCGCCACTTTGTGAGCGCGGGCGCGTCGTTCTCACGCATGGCCCGGTTGCAGTCGAGGAAGATGTTGGACTGCAGGGTGTACAGGTGCAGCGCCAGGATTGCGACGGGCTGCAGGTTGCTCTCGCCCGCGGCCACCATGCGCTGCACGAACAGCTTGCACATGGTCAGCATCGTGTCCATGCCCTTGTAGTTGGGGGATTCCAGCTCGAACCCGTCTGCATCCATGTCCCGGAGGGTCGTCTCGAGCCACTCCTCGGGCACCCACGCCGGGGCCAGCACCTGCGACAGGTCCACGTCCTCCCCCACCACCTCCAGGCCCTCCCCCAACCGCCTCGCGAACGGCGCCGCCGACCGCCCCCCCGGCGGCGCCACGCTGTCGGCCATGGAGGCGCTGATGCTCGGCACGCTGCACCGCAGGATCGCGCGGTCCTCCGGGCCCGCGCCCTCGAAGGCCGCCCGCAGCCGGTCCAGCCCCTGGTGGTCCCGGCCCCGCGTGATGTCCACGCGGTGCTGCCCCAGCGCCTCGGCGACCCCGTCCGCGTCGTACCACTTGGCCCACATGAACGCCTGGAACCCGTACTGCGACTCCAGCGCGGCATCCGCGCCGCCCCGCAGGAACACCCGCGCGGCCGCCACGTTGTTGCCGATGGCGCACAGGCTCAGCCCGGCCCAGCCGTGGGGGTCCTGCGCGTTGGGGTCGGCGCCGTCCCGCAGCTTCTGCTCCAGCTCCGCGGTGTCGGGGTTGCACAGGTTGCGGCGGAGCCACAGCACGGCGTCCAGGTAGCGGGGCCGGAGGGTGGGCTTGACGCCCAGGGCCGCGATGCCGAACACCTCCTCGTCGTCGTCAGCGACCGGTCCGGGTGGGGGCTGGTGCGCGCCACTTTTGGGGGCGCGGGCGTCGGCCGGCGGCCGGACCGCCTGCAGCAGCTCGCTGACGATGCCGGTGTTGCCCAGCCTGGCCGCCAGGTGCAGCGCGTGCGCCCCGTCCCGAAGGCCGTGCAGCCGGGTCAGGTCCGCGCCGAGCGGGGCCGTGACCCGGGCGCCGTGGCACAGCAGGAGGCTGCACAGCGGCTGGTTGCCGTGGGCCACCGCGATCGCCAGCGGGGGCGTGCCGCCGCACTGCAGCCCCGCGGGCACCCCCAGGGGGTCCAGGAGGTGCCGCAGGACGGCGAGGGACCCGGCGACCGTCGCGAAGTGCAGGGCGCGCCACAGGAGGGACCCGTTGTCGAGGAGGAGCTCCACGACCTGAAGTGAAATCGAGAGAAATTGAGTGCACAGAATGACGGGGGAACGGGGGGAGGGCACGGGGGGGGGGCGACCCCTCGGTTCTGGACGCCAACTACCCCCCCAACTAAATGTTGGCCAGAGGCCCCTTGGGGGGGGGCATCTGAGGGGGGGGTTCAGGGAGGGCGAATGGGGGGGGGGGTTTGGTTTGGTTTGGTTTGGCAAGCACCCGGCCCGTGGCTCTGTCCGTCCCTCTGGACGCAAGACCTAAGGCATGGGGCACAAAGCACTCAGCCGCATTGACGTCAGATCTGTGCACCCTGGGCACCCTCATGGTCAGCCCTGGTAGTCGGCGGACGCAAACCTCGTCAGTCGCCCTCCATGAACGCCCGCACTATGTGGGCCCACTTCCTGAACTCTACCCCCTGTAGTGCTGGGGGCACGTACACATGGTCGTGAGGCACTGCCGCCCAGTCATGGGTGCCTTCTCCTTCGGCCGCTATACACGTCCTGCTGCGCGGCACACCACTCAGCACCCGGAGCGTCGCTCCCCCATGCAGCCTCCACGGAGGCACCACTTGCGCCAGTGCCCGCTTCCATCTGGACCGCTGGCACGGGCACCTGTACCTGGTCGTCACCTCCTCATGGTGTTCACACCTGGGGCACGCCTTCAGCAGAGGGTGCCACATGCCAAGGTGTAGGGGCACCAGTGTGATGCCCACCTCCGGCTCTTCCTGTAGGAGTTGCCTCATGCGTGGGTGGATGGACCGAAGAGGTCTCCACCTGTCCGGCTCGTGGATGGGCCACTCCAGGCGCTCCGTCCCACCCACCGTGGGGCGTACGCCGTACGTCGGGGGCACCTAGAGGGGCACTGCCAGCCTGTCGCCACGCGCACTGCGTGCGACTGCCTCCGTCGCCTGGGCGTCCGCCATGATGTTGCCCATGATTCGTACTGCACTGTCCGTCACCAGGCCTCCGGCCTCTTGATGCGACTTCACCCACCACTGGGTTGCCTCCACCTCGGTCACTGATTGTTGCAGGGCCCTTCTCAATGGGTGGCGTTGCCGTTCGGGCGGGGAATCCGCCAGCGCCGCTGCTGCCTGCGCGTCAAACGCCTGCTCCACGGTGGCCGCCCCCATCTCCTGTAGGCGGTCTGCCACGAGGCGTCCTAGGGAGATCCCCAGGAGCTCCCCCGTGGTGTTGTCTATCCATGGTGGTAGGGGTACTGCCGCTCCCCACCAGCGATCACCAATCCTGGCGACGAGCCCTACGCCGCTGCCTTGTTCGCCTGCCGGACCTTGGCGGGCTCCTGCGTCTGTGTAGACGGCGGCCTCCCGCCCCGGGGCCTACCTCACCCACCGCTCCCACGGTATGTGGAGGACGTCGGCCCCTTCTCTGGGCCGCAGGTGCCACGTTACGTCGGTCACTTCCCATCCTATCTCGCGCAGCGCGTTGTGCAGCCCGCGTTCCGAGGCCTCCGCGCCGTGCTGGTACCATCGTGCGCGCGCCCACTCCGGTAGTGCGGCGCGCGTGCTGTTCATCACTCGGAGCTGATGCCGTACTGCCGCCCTGTAGACTGCTGATCTTGGGTGTCGCACCTGGAACGCCGTCCACAACACTTCCCACAGGGTGCTGGAGTCCACTTTAAAGTGCAGGAGGAGTTTCCTCCGCCAAAAGCGCCCCATGGGCGCCGCTAGCTTGTATATGTCTCGCTCCCTCGGGAGCGCCCCCTGCGTACGCGCCACCACTTGTGCTTGCCCCTGTTCTGCGAACACCTGCGCTATGTCCCCGAAGCTCGACAGGTGGATCGTGGCCCAGGCCCACTCCGCCACCGCCGCTCGCACTCTTCGTCGGAGCCCCGTGCCGGCCGCCTCCCTCAGGACCTGGCTGCCCAGTATCCACAGGCCCTGTCGTTTGGTACGGCGCTGCGCCCGCCCGTACTCGGCGTGCTTGAGGGCCTTGGTGGCTCCTCTCTCCGTCCGCCAGGAGATGTACAGGTACTCCTCTTTGGACGGGACGTGACTGTACTTGGGCGTCCTGTCACTCTAAGGTCTCTACCAGAGCGCTCTCTGTCGCTGCTGGCACTACGGCGTCGTCGAAGTATCTCTCTGTGTCAAAGGCATACTCGACCCCGTTGCTCCAGACACTGGGGAGGTCCGTGCGCCCCGGGCCTACTTCTGCCATGTATTCCACTTCCTGGTAGAGGTACACTCTGGGTCCCAAGGGCGAGCCTTGGAACACTCCTACCTTGAACGCCCACGCTCTCGTTGTGCCTGCTCCTGTTACCGTGATGATGCGGGCCCACTTGACGTACCTTTGATACCACCGCGCCTTGGGCGGGTCCACTCCTGCTGTCTGAAGCAGGAAAGCGATGCCGCTCAGGTCGACTGTCCCATACGCGTTGCTGCGGTCTCTCTTGTACAGAACTACTTCCCCCCGTTGCTCCCGGACGTGGTCCAGCAGCATGGTCTGCATTCTCGCCACGTCCCCCGCTGACCTCCCTCTCTGGTACGCCCACTGTCGGTCGCTGACATACTGCTTCGTCTGGGCGGTGATCAGAATCGCTATCAGCTTGGCGATCTCCTCCTCCATGGCTATCGGTTTGGTGTCTTCTTCGGTCCGGACCACTGGCCTCTTGCGGATGGGGACATGCAGGACGAATCGCAGGGCGGGCTCTATGTACGGTAGGGTTCCTGTACTGCGCACTGCGGACTGCAGGCTCGCGATAGACCCGGTGGTCAGTTGCTTGAGGGCTGCCGTCAGCATCCCCGATTTGCCCGGTGCCCGTGGCTCTCTGCCCGCCACTGCCTTGACCCATGCCTCCAGGGGGAAGTCGAGGTCCGTCGCCCCTGCTCCCTGGTCTGGGAATATCTTGGCCGGCCGGCCCTGCTTTCTGTCCATTTGCCTCGCGAACTCGTGCATCATGGCCTCCCCTGTCTGGGGCGACCCCTGCTCATCGTTGATCGTGGTCACTGGCGCAAACACATTTCCCTTCCGGGACCGTACTCATCGGCGCGCCGCCCCCAGGTCGGGCGGCCCTTGGTCTAGACGCTCGCTTTGTTGTTCCTGGAACCTGGCTCTCGCCAGCCAGCGCCGCTTGCGCGCCATCAGCGCCCCCCACTCGTGGGCCTCCACCCGGGCCCCCATCTCGTGGGCTGGGGCCCCCACCGCTCGCACCAGCATCTCCATGGTCGCCTCCATCCACTGCTGCCGTGGCAGGATCGGGTCTGGCTCCCAGCGCTGCGCCCACTGGTCATGCTCCGTGCGGAATTTCTGCCACTGTTCCGGTGCGATCTGTTGGTGCCTCGTTTGGGCTGGTCGGGGCTGCGCCCCCAGTGGCGCCTCCCGGAATGTCCCTGGCACCCTGATATCGGCCACTACCATGCGGTGGTCTGTGCGGACTGGGATGTGCCCTAGTACCTGAACGTGTCCCACCGCGACCCCGGCCGGAGTCATGACGAAGTCCAGCATGGACCGTTCTTGGGCGTGCGCGCCAGCGCCTCTCCAAGTCCACGTCCATCTGGTCGGGTGAGTCGTGTACCCCCACGTCGGCACTTGGTCGCGGAAGTCGGGTCGACGCAGGGCGTCCTTGTTGTAGTCGCCTAAGAGGATGAGGGGCGGCGGGGTGCTGCTGATCACTTCCCTCAGGCCATCGAGCACTTGGCGCGCCGGTCTGTCGGGGGTCGCATACACGACCCCTATCCGCACGAGGTCTTTTCCCCAGTACTGGACTAGGAGGACGAACACATCCTCGGTGACCTCCTCGGGGATCGCTGTGAGGTGGCCCCCCGCGTGAACGAGGAGGGCTTTGCCTTCCGCCCTCTTTGCGCCTGACTCCCATAGGTCGTAGTCTTCGCCCTCTACTTGCCCCTGTCTCCTGGACCTCGTCTCCGTGAGGGCTAGGGCGTCGACGGGGTACCTGGTCGCTGTGGCCTGGACCTCCGTCTTCTTGCGGCCGTACCCCCTTACGTTGAGGGCCGCCACGGGTAGGTTAAATCCCTCACGGGAGTCGCGGTCCGCTGCCTCCTCCGCTTCGCTGTCACTGTTCCAGCCCTCCTCTGAGGAGGCGTTGTCTGAGCTGGACGCCGATTCTTCGTGGTCCTCATCCGGCAGTCCCTCGTCGGAGCTGCTAGAGTCTGGCGCTTCTGGGATGCCTAGGGGGGCCGCTCTGCGCCACCATCTCCCCTCACCTGTCGTCATGACGATGACGGTCCTGGTCCTCGTCTCCAGGGTGCCCCTCCATCGGACCGTTGCTGCTGCCAGTATCATGGGGCTCCGCAGCCACCCGTCGACTCCGAGCGCGGTGGACCTCGGGACGTAGACGCTTTGTTCGCTACTGTGGAGGGTCGTCCACCCCCCCCAGGGCCAGGACACTGACCAGTCCTTCCGGGTCTTCACTGTGCAGCGCACCTCGCACGTGCCACAACTCCCTGACCAGGTGCACCGCAACCAGCCAGCACAGGTGGTTATATACTCAGCCAGGCAGCAGGTCGCAGGTCAGGCGGTCCGAGCCCGACGGGCCCCGTGGCCCCAGGAGAAATGGGCTCGGCGCTTATATCGTTCAGGCTGCCCGGCAGCAACGAATACTATCCGCCAGTGCACCGAGACAACACAGACGAAGTGGGACACACTTGACAGGAATTGAACGTGCCATGCGAGGGTGCCGGAAGGGAGCACGCTAAGCGCAGCGCGACGGGCCGCGGCGCGACACGAAGCCAGGGGCCGGTGAGCGAGGAGAGGTGGGAGCAGCGCAGACGCCAGCAGGGCGACCAGCGGCCTGAGGAGGCCAGAGAGAGAGGTGAGACAACAGGCACCCAAGGGCGCGAGCACAAGAGGCGACCAGGGCGCGCGAAATAGGCGGAGGGCGACGGAGGGCGGAGACAGTGGCGACACGGAGCGCAGTCAGTGCACGCGCAGGACGCCATGCCCCATGAGGGTGCCACGACAGAGCAAGCCCGAAGAGGTCCAAGGTCCGGAGCGAGGAGCGTGCAGCAAGCCAGAGACACAGGTACGGGCAAAACGCCGGGCTCAGAGGAAGACCCGTAGGGAAGAGCCAGCACGAGCCTGCCACCGTAGGCAGCAAAGAGGGAGCCCCAACAGCCCAGGAGCAGGGTCCAAGAAGTAGACGAGGAGAGAGGCACAGCGGGGGGGACGAGAGCACGGGAGGTGCAGCCCCCTGACGCCAGCGATGAAGGACACCACAGGACAGCAGGCAAAGACAGGTTCAGCAAGGGGAACGGAGCCCCGAGAGCAGTGCAAGGAGACTCAGGCGGCAGAGCATAGAGAGTCGGAGTGAGGGCAGCGGAGAGCCCGGGTAGCCAGGAAAGCGAGGCAGAGAGGGAAACGGCAGGGGCCGACACGATGACACATATGCAGAGGACAACACAGGACAGAAATAGAACGTATCCAGCGGGAGTGCCAAGGGGGGAGCACGCTGGGCGCAGCACGATGAGCCGCGGAGCGACGCGGGGACCAAGACGGGTGAGAGAGGAAAGGAGGAAGCGGCGCAGAAGCCGGCAGAGGGACCAGCGGTCCGAGGGGGCCCGGCAAGAGAGGTGAGAGAGCGTGCACCCTAGGGTGCGGGGGCGGGCGGCGGCCAGGGTGTCAGCTGGACCAGCCGCGCGGGACAGCCGATGAACTGCGGGGAGCGGAGTCAGTAGCGACACGGTGCGGGGCCAGTGCACGCGCAAGGCGCAACGCCCATGGAGGGTGCCACGACAGAGCGAGCCCGAAGAGGTCCAGGGACCAGTGCAAGGGACGTACGGCAAGCCGGCGACACGCGCACGGGCAAACGCCAGTGTCAGGGGAGACCCATCAGACAGAGCCGCAGAAAGAAACAACCAGGGAGCCCGGACGGCCGAGGAGCAGGGCCCAGGACGTAGGCAGAGAGGGCGGCAAGGCGGGGGGGCGGGAGCAAGGGAGGCACAGCCCCCTGACGCAAGCGAAAGAGGGCACCGCGCACAAGTAGGCACGCACAGGTCGAGCAAGGGGAAGGGAGCCCAGAGAGCGGGGCAAAGCGACTCGGGGGCCCGGAGGCCCAGGGAGGAGCCGGCAGGAGCAGGGGGGAGCCCTAGTGCATGCCTACACGCCCATAGACGGACATGGCCCTCCAGTGGGGGGATGACATGGCGGCAGCACTTGGCAACTTCCTGCCGGCCTGGAACCCGGGGTGGACGGCAGCCAAGTGGAACACAGATGGCTTACCGGCCCAGGGCCCAGCCACGGCGCGGCAGTGGGCAGCGGCGATGCCCTATGACGTGGAGCAGGCTCAGATCTTTGTCATCGACCAGCAGCCGTGGGTGGTACGACAGGGCACACGATAGCAAGTCTGGCCCCACGGGGGGGACCAGCCGTGGCAGCTCTCGTTGAAACGCAGCATGGGGAGCCCAGCCTCCGCCCCAGCAGCCGCGCTGACCGCGCACCCTCAGCACCCAGGAGGGCCTCATCCGCAGTGGAGCCCGGTGGGGGGAGTGCACCCGCCCCCCCTGCCCCCGACATGTAGCCCGCGACGGCCGGAGCAGCCCGGGCTGGAGCCGCCGCGGTACGAAGACGTGGCGTAAAGGATGGAGAGTAGGAGAGTAAGAGAGTGAGAGAGGACAACGAGGGGACGGACAGAGCTGACCAGCGGACAACGGGCCCCGTTTCTGTACATCGTGCCTTTTGAAGCATTGCGGGGCACCGCAGAGCGCAGGTGGGGCCTCGCAGGGCTTGCCCACCACATATCTCCTGCGGGCGGCCTTTGCCACTCCATCGGCGCCCTGGGCGCTACGTCAGGCCACTGCATGGGCGGTGCCCTGCCGTCCCCACCTCGGGCGTCCATCGCGTCGACCTTCGCAGGCCGGCGGTCTCGGCTTTGGCTTCTGTCACGACTCCTGCTGCGCTTCCTCTTCCGGTCTGGGTCTTCTCGCTTGTTGCTCTTCTCCCGGCTCCTTCCGCGGCCGCGTTCTCGGCTCCTTCCCCGGCTCCGGTCGCGGCTCTTCTCTCGCCTGTCACGCCTGTCCCTGCCCTTCCTGTCTCGCGACCTGGAGCGCCTCCGCTTGTCCTTGTCCCGGCTCCTGGCGCGGTGGCCCCGCCGATTTCGCTCGGGATCCGGCAGATTTTGTTCGAACTCCCACGGCTTGCCGTACTTCTTGATGTACGATGCCCTCGCCGGCGCCGCGTCCGCGCATACCTTGGCGATGTGTCCGATCTTGTCAAACCTTGTGCACCTTTTCCGCTGCCCCAGGGGGCCTACCGCTTGGCACGCGGACCATCGGTGATCTTCGCCACAGCCACAGCAGCCCGAGAACCACGGCTTGCCATCACCCTTCGTCTAGCCCATGTCCTTGTCTTTCTTCACGGTCTTGGTGCCTTCCTCGTCACCTGTGTCACTGTCGTCGCGCTCCATCTTCCTCTTCTTGGAATGGGCCTTGACCTCCTCATCCCGGATGGTGATGCCACTCCGGATGGCGTCCGCTGTCTTGCGTGCGCACACAATGGTGTGCTTTCCTTGAGCCGCCTCTGGCAGCGGCTCGAACGTGTCGCCAAACGCCAGCTCGAGGTACTTGTTGAGTGGGATGGTGACCTCGACCTCGTCTTGGAAGCCCCGCTCTTTGCCCCCACCCGCTGGGCTCTCGGGCCTACCTTGCAGGGCTGCCCGTATGACCAGCAGGACGTCCGCTGTCAGGGCCTCCTCCTCGTCGAGGAGCACGTCTATCCAGTCATCCCCCAGTTCAGCCGCCGCCCGCAGCTCCGCTTGCGCCCCTTGGGTCGCCCTGATCGCCTACCTCGCCCGCTCTCGGGCCTCCAGGGTGGCCTCTAGGCATTCCTCAGCAATGTGTCGCTGGAGCTTCGCCTGGGAGCGCTGCTTGTGTGTTGCCACCGCCGGTTGTCGTGCTGTATCCGCTCTCGGTACTGCTCGCCCCGGTTGCGTCGCTTGCGTTGCCGGGAAGAGCCTGCGCGCCGTTGCGGGGTCCATGACTTCCTCTTCGGGCGCCGCTTCGCTCTCGACGAGGTCCTCTCTGGTCCACACGAACGTGGGCTCGCCGAGGGACAGCATGTCCCTATCATGCAGCCTCCCTGCAGCAGCGTAGATGGCGACCATGATCATGGTTTTCTGGCTCTCCACCGACATGCCTCAGGTGGGGGGGTAGTGCCCCGACCCCCCCACCAGGGCCTTCGTGTCCTCCCATGTGGACGCGCACAGCTTCTTCTTGAACAGGCTGGCTTGGTTTGGCAGGGCGTTGGCCATATGGCCCCTCACTTCGGCCCACCTTTGTGGGTCGGTGTTCACGTATTCCAGTACCTCCGTTCTGGCTTGTTTGGCCGTTCCTGTGTGGGCTCTTTCCATGCCTGTAATCATCCAGATGGCGGTCGTCTGTGCATCGGAGAGGGTCTTCATTGTGAGGGCCACCCATAGCACTTTGTCTTGCATGAGGAACGACGCCGGCACATCCGTGGCTGCGGCACCCAAGGACAGGGTGACGTCCGCGTACACTCCGCTCTCCCTCCATCTGGTGCCAGCTCCGTCCGTGGTGTTCGCGTCATCCGCATCTTGGACGGCATATACATCGTCAATCCGCACCACGTCCACGATTCCCACGTGCTTCCAGCGCTCCCCTTGGGGGAGCGTCGCCACATCCACACACTGCCCGTCACGTACTGCCCCCAGCAGCATATTGCGGATCGGAGGTTGCGCTATGGTGTCTCTGTGCCTCTGTGTGGCAGGGGATGTACTGGGATGTGTGCCTCCCCTCCCTCGGCCCCCCGAGGCCCTCGCGCCTTGTGACCCTGACGGCCCACGCACACTCTCTCTGCTACCAGCGCAACCCTAGTCCTCGGGCTCTCGCACCCTTTATTCGGGCCCCCATTCTAGTCGTGCCACCACCCTGAGCCCGCTCCGCGGTTCGGCGGCTCATTGTGTGCAGCGCCGGTCTCTCCGCCGGACGCTCATGTTGATTCGGCGGTCCTCGAGCCAACCCCGATATCGCAGTGCCGGCTCCCCGCCAGGCACCAGGGGTCACGGACCCGGTATCGCATTTTTCGCCGGTTCGCCGGTTCGCCAGACGCTGCTTCTCCTCAGGCGTCACGATGCACTCCGGGCGTTGTCGTTGGGCCCACCCTGCCTCTGCCGCTGGATGCCAGCTCCTGCTATTCTCCCGTCCTCGGCCGCCGGTCGTCGATGCTCCTGGAGAGCAGGCATACAGGTGGAGGGCCACCCTTGACGCTAGGACTCTTAACCGGGGCCCCATTACGGGGACACCCGATGTGATTCTCTGTTGCACAGTGTGGGATGGGGCAGGCCTCTCTCCCTTGCCCTCAGCCCTCATCCTCTCACACATGGCTTTGCAAGCAGCTCTGCGGCCTGCTTGCTACCATCCTGAGGGCTATTATACTGGTGCCAGGTCACCAGGAATGGGGGGGGGGTATAGGAGGGGCTGGGGGGGGGGGGGGGGGGGGGGGGGGGCTCCGGGAGGGTCGGGGGGGGGGGGGGGGGGGGTCCGAGTGGGGCAATTCGGGGTGGTGGTGGGGGGGGGGTCCAGGTGGGGCGATTTGGGGTGTTGGGGGGGGGGGCAGGGGTAGTTGGCGTCCCAGGACCCGCGGAGTCGCCCCCCCCGTGGGGGACGGGATCATTTGGGGTCCTCCCCTGCGGACTCGGGGCTGGGGCGCCTGAAGGAGGTAGTTGGCCCATTTTAGGGGGGCCGGGGGGGGCCGGCGGGTGGCCTTCGCGCAGGAGAAGGGGGGGGGTCGATGCGCCTGGCGCCGCTGAGGAAGAGCTCCGTGGTGTGGCAAACCCCAGCCCATCCCCCCACGCCCCCACATCACAATAATGTCCTCAGGAAAAAAAATAAACCCCGAAATCAGAGGCCAATCTTAGGGACACAACCGTTTTCTTGGCCGCTGACCCCCGAGCCCCTGGGGCTTTGTTTCCGTTACGCAATGGCCGGGTCGTGCCCGGCATGTCAACAGCAGCTGAGCAGGGGGGGTGGGGGGGAATTGCGGTCTGGGGGGGTCGAATCCAATTGCGAAAAATTGCGGGAAAATTGCGAAAAATTGCGGAAAATTGCGGGAAATTGCGAAAAATTGCGGAAAATTGCGGAAAATTGCGAAATTGCGGAAAATTGCGGAAAATTGCGAAAAATTGCGGACCTCAAATTCCCCCCCCCCCTGAGCTGAGCTTAGGCGGGTATACCTCCGCGTGCCCCATGTACGCCGCGACCTCCACCGGGCGGACCCCGCCGGGCGGCATGCCCCGATTCAGGTCCGCGCCGTGGTACAGCAGCAGCTCCGCCACGAACCCGTTGCCCTGGGCGCACGCGACGTGCAGCATCGTGTACCCGAGGGGCGCGGCGTCGACCGGGACGCCGCGCGACAGGAAGCCGCGCACCTTGTGCAGCGCCTCCAGATGGTCCGGCAGCGTGACCGCCGCCTGGACGGTGGGCCAGATGCGGCGCGCCTGGAGCGTCGAGAGGGGGCTGTGCAGGCACGGCACCTCGGCCCACGGGTCTTTGGTGCTGTAGCTCTGGCTCAGTTCCCGGTTCCAGGTCCGGGCGGGCTTCGCCGGGCCGCCGCCTGGCTTCTGCTTCGGGGGCTGGTGCTGGAGGGTCTGGGACACGCTCTTGAGCTGCGTCCGTTTGGTCACGGGCCGGAAGTGCTCCCGGAGCACCGTGAGCGGCCCGGCGAACAGGTGGTCGGCCAGGAACCGGGGAACGTCCTCCGGCATCTCCTCGTGGAGCCGCCGCAGGACGCGCGCGCACAGCCCCGGCAGGTCGTGGGTCGCGGCGTACGCGACCTCCGGCGCCGCGCCCTCCACCGACAGCGCGTAGCGCGCGGCGCCGACCGCCAGGCGGAACGCGGCGGCGCCGGCCGGCGGCGTCGGCGGGGCGGCGCCGGGCGCGGCAGGGGCCAGGCGGCACGTGGGCAGGCGCTCGGGGGGGTCCGGGTGGTAGGCGGTCGGGTCCATGAAGTACTGGCCGGCGAACTGGTGCAGGTGGGCCTTGGGGGCCGCGCGGACCAAGTGGGCCAGCATGGCCTCCAGGTGCGGCAGGACTTGATGGTCCTCGATGTACTGCGGGAGGTAGGCCCGCAGCAGCGGGGACAGGTCCAGGGGGGAGTGCACCTGCATCCAGTGCATGATCGCCGGGGTGCTCGCGAGGAGGTCCAGGGCCTTGGGCTCGCGCTTGCAGACCTGCCCCTCGACGTCCAGCATCTGCAGCGCAGCCGGGGGGCAGTGGGGGCCTCTGCTCAGTTGCCGGGCGGATCCGTGGGGAGGTCGGAATACAGTGCGGTACAGCACTGCACGCAACGCAGCGCCATCACAACACAACAAAACACGACACGACACGACACGTGACGACACGACACGACACGACACGACACGACACGACACGTGACGACACGACACGACACGACACGACACGACACGACACGACACGACACGACACGACACGACACGACACGACACGACACGACACGACACAACACGTGACGACACGACACAACACGACACGACACGACACGACACGACACGACACATGACACCACAGCACAGCACGGCACAGCACAGCACATAACACGACACGACACGACACGACACGACACGACACAACACGACACGATACGATACGACACGACACGACACGACACGACACGACATGACACGACACGACACGACACGACACAACACGACACAACACGACACGACACGATACGACACGACACAACACAGTCCAGCACATATCTCAATCCTTTGGACAGAATACTTGACCTGACTTTCCCCAGATATCCCTTGCCGCCCCAGTCCCAGTGCGAAAGAGCGACGATCCTGTTGGGCCGATTCCACGCAAACAGTGCACCTGCGCCGGAGGGGCCTCGGCGGACTGCGTGCCGCCGCACAAGAAGATGGTGTCGCCAAGGGTCGCGGCGGAGTGGCCACTGAGCGCCGGGAGCGTCAGCAGCTCTTCCCACGACTGGAGCTGGACGTTGAAGGCCCAGGCCGGCAGCCTGTCCAGCTCCTCCGCGCCGCCCTGCGGCTCCTTCGGGCTGCCCCCGGTGATGACCATCGAGCCCTTGAAGTCCACCGCGCGATGCTGCGTCCGCGGCCCGGGGACAGGGCCCGAAGGCACGGTCACGCTGCGCCACAGCGCCCCGTCGAGCATCCAGATGTCGCTGTACACCGCGCCCTCGGCTCCGGAGCCCCCGTACACCAGCATTTTGTCCTCGACAGCGCAGGCGGAGTGGTCCCACCGCGCCTTCGGCCCGTCGGTCCCCGTGGTTGCGACCTGTGGCAGACGCATCGGCAGACACGGTGGCAGACGCAGTGGCAGACACGGTGGCAGACACGGTGGCAGACGCAGTGGCAGACACAGTGGCAGACACAGTGGCAGACACGGTGGCAGACACGGTGGCAGACGCAGCAGCAGACGCATCGGCAGACACAGTGGCAGACACAGTGGCAGACACAGTGGCAGACACAGTGGCAGACACGGTGGCAGACGCAGTGGCAGACACAGTGGCAGACACAGTGGCAGACACGGTGGCAGGCGCATCGGCAGACACAGTGGCAGACACAGTGGCAGACACAGTGGCAGACGCATCGGCAGACACGGTGGCAGACACAGTGGCAGACGCAGCGGCAGACACGGTGGCAGACACAGTGGCAGACACAGTGGCAGACACGGTGGCAGACACGGTGGCAGACACAGCGGCAGACACAGTGGCAGGCGCGGTGGCCGACGGACCCTACCCCAAATGACAGGGCAAAACACCGTTGGTAATGTGAATCACGAGCCTAAAGGGCAGTTATTTCTATGCCCAGAAAGCCGCCATCGACAGCCGCCGGCTTGCGTTCGGGCTTGGGCTCTGCAGCTGCAACATTTGGGGGCTGAATTTCTGGTTGGACAAACTGGTGGGGGACGCGAAATGGTGCCTTGGTAGGATCAATATCACCAAGATCCTGGGGCAATACAGGCACATCCACGCTGGCTGCTGCTGCATCAAGGCCACTGTAGCACAACTCGGAAAACAAATTTCGCTGGTGGTGCAGTGAGCTTGGTAGTTGTTGCCTTGGCAGGATCAATATCACCAAGATCCTGGGACTGAGGGCTCACGGCCAGACACTTGTGCCCTTTTGTTGGTGCCCTGTGTGTCCCCTGTGCAGAGGTGTTGCTCCTGACCCCCCGCCCCCACCCCTCTGCATTAGCCAACAGGCTCGAGCTTCCTGAGGCCAGAACCCACGTGATACGCCGTGTGCGTGGGTGTGGGTGTGTGTTCTGTGTGTACGTCTGGCCCTGGCAGACACAGTGCCAGACACGGTGACGGACAGAGGGACAGACTGTCACCTTGTGCCACTTGAACGTGACGGTGTCGAGCGCGAACACGGAGGGGTCGCAGGGCTGATACTGCCTGTCCTTGCCGCCGAACACGTACATCCGCGGCCCCAGGGCCACGGCGCTGTGCCGGCTCCGCGCCCCCGGGCCCTGGTCGTCGTCCTTCAGCGGCTCGTGCCACTTCCAGACGAGGTCCGGCGACACGTCGAACGCCGCGAGGGGGTCGCCGCCGCTCTTCCACGCCGACGCGATGCCGTTCTGCGGCGGCCCGGCCTCGAAGCGCTGCTGCGGGGGGGCCTTCGTGACCAGCACCGTCCCGCTCTCGCCGGGCTTCAGGAGCCCGCCGTAGACGACGGCGTACGACAGCGCGGCCGGGGAGCCGAGGTGGAAGGGCCCGGCCCCGTGCACCTCGCCGCCCGCGCGCCCGATGGTCGCCACGCGCCACCGGGCGCCCGCGCCGTGCTCGCCGCGCGCGCCGTCGCGCCAGAACACGGACTGCGTGACCAGCGGCAGCTTCTTCCAGCCGCCCTCGTCACCGATCGACAGCTGCTGGAGCTCCCCCGAGACGAGCCCGAAGTGCTCCCCGCCGTACAGCAGCAGGCGGTTGGGCGGGAACAGCACCGCCGTGTGCCACGCCAGCACCCGCCAGGCCCGGCCCTGCGGCTGCGGCGCGGACCACGCCCGCAGCTCCGGGTCCCAGACCTCCAACTTGTTGTTGATGGCGCGGCCCCCGCGGTGGCCCCCGAGCACGAGGACCTTCCCCTGGAACGCGGTGGTGGTGCACCCGGTCAGCCCTCGGAAGGGGACGTCCGGGACCGGGAGGAGCGTGGGCCGCTGCGCCGGGAAGAAGTAGAGGCGCGGCACCGGGCGGCCAAGGAACCCCCGGCGCCGGACGTCCAGCCGCTCCGCGTCCGCGTACGCGATGCGGAGGCCGGCGGGCGCGGCGCCGGCGGTGAGCCGCTGCAGGGCGGCGAGGGTCCGGCAGAGGGCCTCGTGGCTCTCGACGACCCCGACGCCGAGGAGCACGTTCGTGCCCTTGTCCAGGACGAGGGCCTCGAACGTGCCGTCGTGGACCCAGTCGACGCCCGCCGGGAGGTACGCGGGGGCGGCGCCGGCCTCCGCCGCCGCCGTCGCGGCCGGGGCCCCGGCCGGGCCCGCGGGGCCCTCCCCGGCGGCGCACCGCACGCAGTTGGCGCCGAGGCAGAGGCGGGCGTTGCAGGCGGGGCAGCGCCACAGCCCCTGCGCGAGGTGCGCATCCCGGACGCAGCCGTGGGGCTGGGCCAGGGACACGACCTGGAGCCAGGAGATCCGCCCGCCCCCCTGCGCTTGGCCTGGGGCGCCCTCCTCGGCCCCGAAGATCGCGAGGGAGGCGGCGGGGTCGATGGCGTACGGCCCGTCGACTTCGTCCACTTCCGGGTCCTGTGGGGGGGGGGGATGGGGGGGGGGGGGACACGGTGCAGTGCAGTGCTGTGCTGTGTGCAGTGCAGTGCCAACACTGAGTGATATGACTCGTCAATATGTGTGCCTGGGCGGGCATCATTTGGGCAATCACGGATCAGCAAAAATGCACCCGCAAATTCATCACAAGAAACAAAATGTTTTCTTTTAGGGGGGGTTGGGGGGGGTTGGGGTTTTTTTTGGTTTTTTGGGGTTTTTGGGAAACTAAATATTCTTCCCACACCCCCGTGGCCTGCTCTGATGTCAGCATGCCCTTTGTTGCACACTGGGCAATCAAACCGCCCCAATCCCAAAGGAACAGAGGCCTGCATACAACCCGCACTGTCTGCACGAGGCTCAGCTGCTGCTGCACGGAAAGAAGAACGACAGCGGGCTTTGCGACCACGACGCCGCGGGGTCCGGTTTCCTGGCGACTTTCGCGCACTTGTCACGAACAGAATGTTCACCGGCTTCGACAGGAAAAGCCCGACAAAAGTGCCGTTGAACAGCGGCAGAAGTGGTGCAGTCCAGGGGGACAGTGGTACAACGACAGATGAGTAGGATGGTCGTCACAAAGGGGCACGGGGTAGAGGACAGGCGCCATGTGAAGCAGTGCGAGGGGGGGGGGCTGTGTGCAATGTGCAGCGTGCGCACAATCGCAGTTTGCGGCCAACCGAAAGGCGGGTGCACTCGGTGGCCAGGGCCACCCGGGGAAAAGGTGGGGGTTGGGGTTGCACCGGCCCAGCGGTGTTGGCCGGCCAAACCTCCGACCCGCGAACCTCCGCTGAGCCCACCTCCGGACGTGTCCAGCAGGCCCGGCCAAAATCAGGGACGCCATGTTCTAAAACCCGGGAATGGGGGTAGAACTTGTGGTACAGAGTCGCAGTAAAGAGTCGCGGTACAGAGTCACGATACAGAATCGGGGGGAGGGGGCTGTGTGTGTGGGGGGGGGGGGGGGGTCGCACACAACGCCCAGCCCCCTGTGTGACAGTCCGTTGGGTTGTTGCTCCTTTACGGGGCCCTGGACGGTCACCCGTTCTTCCCTTCGCATGTTGCGTCGGGTCGCTGCTTTCTGTCGGCCGCTGCGGCCGGTGCTCTTGCTGGTGTCGTTTCCGCATTCGCGGAGCCCAGTAGCTGGTGTGTTGGGGCTGTGCTGAATGTGGCATGGTGTGCCGTTTGCAAGTCAGCGGCGCCCAATAATTGGCGTATTGAGGATGTGCTGGTTGTTGCCGGGGTCGTTTGACTGTTTTTTGCTGTCCACGGGCCTCTGTCCACAGGCCGTCCATAGCCTGCCTCGCACTGTTTCTGTGAGGCCCAGGTGCCCTGTTCCTCCACGCGCTGTCCCGGCCGTCCACCATATGTGCTTTTCCCCCTCACGGCTGGTCTGCCCCTGATGGGCTCCCGCTCCTGTTGCGCAAACAGCCCATCTGGGCTGCGGGAGACACCCCCCACCTGATGCCGGTTGAGCAGGGGTTGCCCTGGCACCCGGCAGCGACGGGGCTGGCTGGCCACGCCATCCCCTTTGTTGTCGCTGCCTCCCATGCGCACGCTCCACCATCCGCTCCATTCTGGTTCCCTGTTCCCGCTGTTCTGGTTGCCTCTCCTGCCTTGCTGTGCCCCTCCTCCTTGTCTGCTGTGCTCCCCCTGTGTGACATTCCGTCTGGTTGTTGCTCCTTTACGGGGCCCTGGACGGTCACCCGTTCTTCCCTTCGCATGTTGCGTCGGGTCGCTGATTTCTGTCGGCCGCTGCGGCCGGTGCTCCTGCTGGTGTCGTTTCCGCGTTCGCGGAGCCCAGTAGTTGGTGTGTTGGGACTATGCTGAATGTGACGTGGTGTGCCGTTTGCGTGTCAGCAGCGCCCAATAATTGGCGTATTGAGGATGTGCTGGTTGTTGCCGGGGTCGTTTGACTGTTTTTGCTGTCCACACACCTCTGTCCACAGGCCGCCCCCCCCCCCCCCCCGCACGCGCGCTGAGAGCAACCCGAGCAGACATAACGACCTCGAGCTCCATCCAGAAATCCCCGTTTTTGTAGCACAAGAACTTGGGCTTCGGGCTGATGGTGTGCACCAGCGACAGCAACGCCCACTCCCCGGGCGGCAGCCGGCCGCCCTCGGGCCCCGGCCCGCGCCCCGGTCCGCACCGGAACAGCCCCACCGCCCCCGACGGCCACAGCACGACCTGCGGGGCCCCGGCGGCCTCCCCCGCCCGCGGGAACGCAAGCAGCGCCAGCGGCCCCTCCGCCCCGTGCGCGGGGCTGACCCGCAGGCTCACGGTGTACGCGTTCACCAGGCGGCCGTGGTTGGCCTGCAGGTAGTCCATGGGCACGAGCAGCGCGCACCCGCCCGACACCGCGGCGTGGTCCGCCTGCAGCGCCACCCCGGCGGCCGCCGTGCACGCGACCCCCGCCGGCAGCGACGGCGCCCGGAACTCCGCGACCAGCCCCTCCGGCGTCGCGGCGATCGCGCCCTCGCTCTCCTCCTCCTCCTCCATCTTCGCATGGGCCATGCGCTCCTCGTCCTGCAGCCGCTGCCGCTGCTGCTCCTGCCGGTGCTGCTTCTCCTTCAGGAACGCCTCCCGGGCCCGCGCGAGCTGCTCCCGCATCGCCGGGTCCAGCTGCCGGGCGCTTCC
>OZ038384.1:96067948-96102948 GCA_964036045.1 Eutreptiella sp. 'Long Island Sound 2002'
AATTTTGCCATTCCAAGTGCCACCTGCCCTAATTGGGACCGGGTAAGTGGTACTGGAGGCGCTGGTGCCGGTGCTGGCGCATGTGGAGAAGCTGTTGCAGGGCGGGCGCTCCTTGATCCCCTTGTTGCTTCCCGGCGCGGGCGACCCGGGCAGTCAGCGGAAGGCACGGCAGCAGCCGAACATCACCGGGACGGACGGCAAGCGCCCTCCCCAATGCACTCCAGGCCTGACGAACTGCCATCGCTCAGCGTGACCGAAACCACACCAAACAACGCCCCGTGGGGGCTGCGGAGGCCTCGCTGCCAGTTCCCACGCAACTTGACCCGCTGCAACGACGGCCCCCGCACCGACAGACCGGCCCCCAGCGGTCAAATGGCACACAGGCCCAACAACAAATGACGTGCGTGGCCGCTACCACTGGCCCTTTGGGTGCCAGCGGTGACATGGTTTGCCAGAAATGATGCAGATCGACTCCGACCGCCGGAGGGTGAGGCACGAACGGGGGAGGGGTTTAGCACGAGGCCATGGTGTTGGTTTGCTTGCCGTTGGCGGCGCCTATTGGCCTCTCGCCACTGCTCATTCTGACCCTCTGTGGGTCTGAACGTGTCTTGATTGTGTCAATGGAGCCCCTGGATGACTTGTCCTGTTTGACTACTCCGGGGGTCGGCCGTCCCGGAGACGGGCTGTTGCCCGTGCCGTTGACCAGGTGCATCCAGATGCACACTCCGAGTCCATGTGGGGTTTGCCGACTGACTCTTGTGTGTGTGTTGGGGGGGGGGGGGGGGGGGCGACCCCTCGGGTTGATGCACGATTCCCCCCGGAGGAAGCCCGGGCGACTGCACGTGCGCACAGGAGGCGATCGGCACAGAGCGCAGCAAAGTCAGTGGGTTTCAAGACCGTAGGTGCCCTTTCGGTCACAAAACAGTGCAACACGAAGATGACCTGCGGGTCGGGCAGCAACAAGGAAGCAGCGATCCCGCAGCGGTACGCCACTGTCCCGGCCAGCGCCACCGGGCGACCACTGGGCCTGCGGTATGATCCCCCCGGCCTCCCCCCAAAAGTAGAAGTGGGCCGAAACCCTCTTTGAGAGGGGGGGGGGGGGGTGCGCCACAAAGGCTGAAGGAGTCTGGGGCGGGGGGGGGGGGGGGTTGGCACAAGGCCCTTGGTGGTTGGCCCTGTTAGCCTGTGGCGGCGCCTTATTGGCCTCTCGCCCTTGAACCCGGGCGGGCGGGGGGGGGGGGCGACCCCAACAGATCTCCGGACAGTGATCGCCGCAGCCCGCAACACCTCCGCCCCAGACGTCCAGACTGTCGGAACGATGACCCTTCGCTCGCCAGAGGCTTAGGTCAGATCGCCCCCCCCCCCCACACACACACTCCCGGCGCCCCCATTCCTATGGGCCGAACCCGGGCACCCTTTGCAACGAACTGGGCCCGCAGGCGGGGGGGGGGGGGGGGGCGGCGTGCCGCGTAGGGGCCGCCCCCCCCCCCCCCCCGTGTGACATTCCGTCGGGTTGTTGCTCCTTTACGGGGCCCTGGACGGTCACCCGGTCATCCCTTCGCGTGTTGCGTCGGGTCGC
Source organism: Eutreptiella sp. 'Long Island Sound 2002' (assembly GCA_964036045.1). Taxonomy (NCBI): domain Eukaryota; phylum Euglenozoa; class Euglenophyceae; order Eutreptiales; family Eutreptiaceae; genus Eutreptiella; species Eutreptiella sp. 'Long Island Sound 2002'. The sequence continues at coordinate 96,069,528 of OZ038384.1, forward strand.
TGCTTTCTGTCGGCCGCTGCGGCCGGTGCTCTTGTTTCTAACAGCAACATGATCACATCTGACATCAACCAGACAGCAAAACACAAAACGAACAGACACAACAAACAGGCCTGACGGACACACTGAAAACGACAGCAACAAGCAAACATCAAAACATAAAATATAAACAGGCAGAAATGCAACATCGCATAAACAACAAAACACAACCACACAAGACAACAATCAACCAACAATGGCCAAAACAAACACTAACACAATACCACACCACTAACAACACAAACACTACAAACACAAAACAAAACACACAATTAATAAGCCACGACAGTCGTTGCTTTCGCTGCGGCCGGTGCTCCTGCTGGTGTCGTTTCCGCGTTTGCGGAGCCCAGTAGTTGGCGTGTTGGGGCTGTGCTGAATGTGGCATGGTGTGCCGTTTGCGTGTCAGCGGCGCCCAATAATTGGCGTATTGAGGATGTGCTGGTTGTTGCCGGGGTCGTTTGACTGTTTTTGCTGTCCACACACCTCTGTCCACAGGCCGTCCATAGCCTGCCTCGCTGTGTTTCTGTGCGGCCCAGGTGCCCTGTTCCCCCCCACACTCCCGGCGCCCCCATTCCTATGGGCCGAACCCGGGCACCCTTTGCAACGAACTGGGCCCGCCGGGGGCGGGGGCGGCGTGCCGCGTAGGGGCCGCCCCCCCCCCCCCCCCCGGCGACTTGAGGATGGAGGGTCGAGGCTGCCCGACAGCGGGGCCGGCCACACACACCTCGTCCTGCGCCTCGTCCCGCTGGCGCAGCTCCGCCATGATGTCCTGCAGTACGACGTGGTCCTCCGGCCGAAGGTGGGCCTGGGGATGCGCGAGGGTGTGTGTGTGTGAAGGAGGACGTGACTGAGTGCGTGCGTGCGTGCGGTGCCGAGTGGATGGGGGGCGTGAGTCACTGGGGCGGTGATGCGTGCGGGCCCGACGGGACCCTCTTGTGGGTTCAGTGCCGTCATATGGTACGCCCCCCCCCCCCTAATGACCGCCCTCTCGATCCCCCACGGGCAACACCCGGACGCCGCGGCTGGACATGCTCCTGCCCATTCGCAATCCTCGCGGCGCTGGCGGGATTCAGTGGATCCCGGTCGGTTCGGCGTCAACCGCCGGAACAGCCAACCATTGCCAACCGTTGCCAACCGCCGTCGGTTACCAGCCGTCCAGTGTTTTGCCAACGGCGCCGGTGGTTTCGCACCGGAGTGTTTGTGCGAGTCAGGCCGTGCTCCCGGATCCTGGCATCCGACCGCCCGCCGGGGACCGCCCGCACAAAACGCCCTCATGTGCGCGGGCGCGTGAGCGAGTGAATCAGTGAGCACGCGGGCGCGCGGGCGGGCGACCTGATGTACCGCGGCGGCCTCCTCGATGGGCTCCAGCAGCGTGCGGTACTCCGTCTTCGACAGAGAGTAGCTCACCGTCTCCTCAAAGACTTGCACGGCGGGCTGCATGCCCTCGCGACCGTCGCCCGGCGCGCTGTCGGCGCACGCGGCCAGCACCTCCCGGAACGCGTTGAGGCGCCACACGTTCGCGGCGCTCTGCGTCTGCAGCTGATTGAACTGGCTGAGCTCGGCCTTGATGCTGTTGACGTGCATCCACCCGGCCAGCAGCGCCGGCCACCCCGTCCCCGGCTCGGCTCCCGCGGGCAGCCCGCACTTGCGCAGCTCTTGGAGTGCCCGCGACTTCACCTGCGCGGCAACGTGTCGCAGATGTGCGCCAAAATTGCAACGGATGCGGACAGGTGCACAGCAGGTGTGTGACGAGATGTATCGAAGCCGTAATGACATGTGACGGAGTTGCAACGAGTTGTACCGGTAAAACAACATGTAACGGTGTTGTAACGGTGCCATGCCAATATTAAGGTTTTGCGGAATTCTAATTGTGGTGTGGGTAGTGTTGAATTTTATTTCCGCCAAAATCTTGCAACAGCACCCAAAATAGGTGGAAAAATATTTCATTTTGCGCTTTTTTCTGTGGAATTCAGTTTTGGGGACCTGTTTTTTGTTCTGTTTTTTGCATTTGGCCTCCTTTTTTGGGGGGGGGGGGGGTTGTGTTTCATTCCTTTTGGTGCCACTGATACATCCTTGGAGTGGGGGCAAAAACAATTTGTGGGTTTTTTTTTTTGCGGATTTCATTTTTGCGAAGGGCATGCATCTGAACACTGATACCATTTTCGCGGTTTTTTCTATTTGCGTAAACCAACACCTTGCGCGGGGAATGAACTGTTCCTCCACATCATTTATGTGGGCACGGGATGCACCGGCATGCGCCAACCTGCGGGATGACCAGGAGCCGGATGGTCTGGCCCTGCCCGATGCCCCGCATCCGGTACGCCCCCTGGGCATAGTCCCGGAAGTTCATGTGGGGGCTCAGCGTGAGCAGCGCGGTGGTGACCAGGGGCTGGGGGATGTCCATGCCGGTGGTGTGAACCTGGTCGAAGAAGGTGAAGCGGCGGCTGCGGGGGATGCCGGACTCGGACAGGGGCATGGGGCGCAGCGTGGCGCGGGGCAGGATCTGCTTGCTGTCCTGCTCCCCGAGGTACACCACCCCGTCGAAGGTGGCGGCCGGCAGGAGCTCGATGAGCCGCTGGGCGACCTGGAAGTTCGTGAGCCCCGTGATGAGGGCCCCGGTGTCGATCAGGGCGTGGTACTGGCAGGGCTCCGCGGCCACCAGCCCCAACACTCCTTCGACGGACCAGTCGTCGTCCATGAACAGCACGTCAACGACGTCACTGCGCGTCAGCGTTTGTAGGATTTGCGCCTGGAAGAGGCCGGAGGTCGTTGGAAGAGGGTGGAGGTCGTTGGAAGAGGGTGGAGGTTGTTGGAAGAGGGGGCCGGGGTGGTGGAGCCGGCTTTCAGGGAGAGACCTGCCACTGGCATCCGCCGGATCAGACATCATCAGATGGTGCTCGGCCTTAGTGAGTCGTGCACTATCGGCTTGTGCTCAAATTCACATGTGGGGACAACCGTCACCACTTCGATGGGAGGATTCCATGCTGCCCATCCAAGGACGTGGGTGCCTAAGACCGGTGACTCCATACAGATGCGGGGATAGAGGCCTGCGTTCGACCAGCCTTTGCCCGGGCTTCTACTAAGCAAGACCAATGGAGAAACCAATCAACGTTGTTGATGATGTTTCTGCTGCCCAGCCAAGAGCATACAGTGGCGAAGAAGCCACCACAGCCCCCATTGAGGAGGGAGGGAGGGGGGGACGGCAGGAGGGAGGGAGGGAGGGAGGGAGGCAGTGGGAATGTGAGTTGGAGTTGGAGCAGAGCATGTTCGCGTGTTTGGGCTTGATACCACACCCTTGTCTCTTACGACGTTCGGCCTATTCTTGCCCTGTCGGTCCGTCCTGCGCTGGTCCAACTCATACTGCACCGCGCCGACGGCCGTCACCCCTCTTCCTTGGAGCCGAGCATGAGCACGGACTGGCACAAGTATGGGCATGGAACCCATTCACGGATCGTTCTTCGTTCTGTCACCTCCTAGTGGTACCCGTGATGCAGTGCCTCTCACCACCTCCCTTTACCTTTGCCCCTAAACAACGGCTGCCAGGGCTTCCACCCAGGCTGCCACCCCTGGTCGCTGGCATGCCCTTACCATAAGGTCGGCCTTGGCCTTGTGCTGGACATTTGCCGCCTGCAGAGGGCCGTCCGAGGGCAGACCGGTATACGGCTGCTGGCTGCGGGCTATGGCTGCTGAGGCAGATGACTCGACCCCATAAACCACAATCGTAACTTACGCCCTAAGCCACGGGCCCCACACAGCGTGCACCGCACTAGTGCCAGAAGGGAGGGTGGTAGGGAGGCGTAGGGCGTAGGGTGTCCTTGTTGACCAACGCAACCAGTCCCCTCTCAGACAACCCGCCTCAGAGCGACCCCAGGCTGCCCTAGGGCCACTCGTTGGTGGTGGAGGAGGAGGAGGAGGAGGAGCGCCAGCCGCGGTCCCATGGACGATGGGCCTAAGCTTCGTCCCCCGGGGGTCCCACGCAGACTAGCCAGGGGAGTCCTCCATCTTACCTCCGCTAGAGCAAGACGGATCTCATCGCACACCTAAGGACGCTCCTCCGGGCAGGCCGTCCGGGTCCCAGCGCCGGTGTACAACAACGCCACGGTCCGATCTGCCTCCAGGTCCTCGACACCGACCGCCTGAAAGCCCTGGATCCACCCGAGTTAGCGTCCCAGAATCGGCTAGACGTGAAGGCGCGGGTCTTCCTTGGGCATCACCCCCGACTTGAAAACGGCCTAGCACGCCTATGCGCATTGCCGGCGGGCTGAGTACTGACGGCGGCGCGAGTACAATCACGCTACACGATCACGCACACCGCCAGTGGCCTGGGTACCCCCGGGTTCTGTGGGTGCGGGACGTGTGCCACAGCTATAGCACCACGGTGGTGCATCGCTGTGGATGTCTTTGAGCCGCTGAGCCGGCGCCATGTCAGCGCACGGTTGTTTGGGCGGCGCCATGGTGGCGTGCTGCCCTGAAGGTTGCGCTGTGACGGCGCACTTGTAAGTCGGAGGCACCACGGCGGCGCCCTGCCTCTAAGTTGGCGCCACACCGGCACACGGTTGACTGGGCGGCACCATGGTGACGTTATGCCCTAGGGGTCGCACCACGACGGCGCCCGCGTATGTCGGCGGCACCACAGTGGTGTTCCGCCATTGATGTCGCGCCACATTGGTGCACGGATGTTTGGGCGGGGTGTTAGTGGCGCTCTGCCCTGGAGGTCGCGCCACGACGGCGCACGTCTACGGCGGCGGCACCACGGCGGTGCCCTGCCACTGAGGTGGCGCCACGCTAGCGCCCAATGGTTGGGCGAGGCGGCGAGTACCGCCGACGACACGCGAGGCGGTGAGCACCGCCAACGACACGTCACCTCTGCACGAGGTGTCACGGTTGGCGGAGCGCCAGGTGCAGACCCCACCATGGTGCCTCGAATATTGGCCTGGAGGAACCACCATGGCAAGGCTGGCGCAACCGTTCCACGGGTCTGGGCGGCGCCACGGTGGCGCTCTGCACCGGAAGCCACGCCACGACGGCGCGCGTGTATGTTGGCGGCACCACGGTTGTGCTCTGCCATTGAGCTGGCGCCACGACGGCGCACGGTTGTCTGGTCGGCGCCACGGCGGCGCTCTGCCCCAGAGGTCGCGCCGCGATGGCACACTTGCGCGTTGGCGGCACCACAGTGGTGCCCTGCCACCGTGCCGGCGCCACATCGGTGCACTGCTCTCTGGGTGGCGCCACGGTGGCGCACTGCCCTAGAGGTTGCGCAACAACGGCATACTTGTACGTTGGCTGCACCACGGTGGTGCCCTGCCACTGAGTAGGCGCTACGTTGGCGTACAGTTGCCTGGGCGGCGCCATGGTGGCGCTCTGCCATGGAGGCGGCACCACGACGGCGCATTCGTGCGCTGGCGGCACCACGGTGGCGCTCTGCTGCTGAGCTGGCGCCACGCAAGCGCACGGTTGTCTGGGCGGCGCCACGGTGGCGCTCCGTCCTGGAGGAAAGAACGGGAAGGGGCATGGGGGGGAGAGGGGCGACGAGAGTTGCACGACCTACCGGTTTCCCGGTGAACACGTGGCCGTTGCCTGGCTGTGCGTGTGGGCAGTCCATCCCACAGCTACCATCTTGAGGGTTTTTATAGTGGTGCCAAGTCACCAGATATCGAGGAAGTGCACTGAGTATGGCAGTGGTGCAGCTGCCCCTCACAAGCTGCACCTCTGGCCCAAGGAGGAGCCTTGGACGGGTGGCGGGCGGGGTGGGCCCGTCCTGACAAGGTTTGGTGCCCGGCACCTTGAACGGTCGGGGTAGCCTTCGAAGAGGCGAACCCGATGAAGGAACGGCGGGGAGGGAGGGAGGGAGGGAGGGAGGGAGGGAGGGAGGGAGGGAGGGAGGGAGGGAGGGAGGGAGGGAGGGAGGGAGGGAGGGAGGGAGGAAGGGAGCGGGGGAGGTAGGGAGCGAGGGAGGGAGGGGGCGAGGGGGCGAGGGGGGGGGGGAGGGGGGGAGAACAGAGGTCTATTCGGGACGCCACACACCAAGGCAAACACAGGGTATCATGAACGCAGCGGGTCGCAGAAGGGGGATGTGGGAACTCGTCCCCCTGCAATCGAAAGTGCCGCTTCCCAAGTGTGGCCCCTTGGGCGCCACTTTCTTCTGACGGGTTCGATGGCCTCGGCCCTCCATCCCAGTCCCCACGTCTGCACGAGATGGCCCCTGCAAATCACCGCGCCACTCACCCCTTCTCCCCGGCGTGCACCGCGGTGTACCAGTGCACAGTACATGCAACGCCATTCTTTGCCCAAAGGCGCAACCCCAACCTGTTGGACCTGTGGCCTCTCCCAGACTCATGACTGTGTATGCCCTCTACTGGTGGCCAACGGTCGGCTCCGGAGTCAACCAAAAGGCAATGGATGGCAACCACCAGCAGTCCTTTCCAACCAAACGAGGCGAACGAGCAGTGGCAGCTCGTTGGGTGGGGTGGGGGCGGCAAGCAGTGCTTGCGGCCTCAAGTATCATCGTGGTCGTCGTGGTCGTCATGGTCGTCATCGTGGTCGTCGTCGATGTTGTCGTCGTCGTCATCATCATCATCAACATCATCATCAGCAGCAGCAGCAGCAGCAGCAGCAGCATCGAGATGTACCTGGCAGCCATCCTCGAAGCGGCACTGCAGGTCACGCGGGATCAGCCAGTTGGGGGTGCCGGAGAACCCGATGCGGCGGTGGAACAGCATCGGCCCCCCGAGCTCTTGCCCGGACGCGGAGAGCTTCTTTGGGTTGTACCGCAGGAGGTTGGGGAACACGTCGGTGGAGAGGTGGTGCCCAATGACGAGCAGAGACTTGCGCAGCAGCTGGAACAGCCGCTCGCTCTGCCGCATGGTCATGATGTTGAACAGCTGCAGCGGCACGACCCCGACCTTCGCGGCGTCGCGCTGCTCCTCCGGGTCCATCGGGCACTCGATGTACCCCCCCGCCTCCGCCACCCACAACGCGTACAGTTTGGCGGCGGGCCGGTCGTCGGCCACGCCCGTCTGCGACACGAAGGTAAAGGCAAAGGCAAAGGTAAAGGTAAAGGTAAAGTACCGGGGCGATCTCCAAGCCCCAGCGTTAAAGTGCTCTGCAGTGCCAAATACAAGTCCCCCCTGTGTGACATTCCGTCAGGTTGTTGTTCCTTTACGGGGCCCTGGACGGTCACCCGTTCTTCCCTTCGCACGTTGCGTCGGGTCGCTGTTTTCTGTCGGCCGCTGCGGCCGGTGCTCTTGCTGGTGTCGTCTCCGCGTTCGCGGAGCCCAGTAGTTGGTGTGCTGGGACTGTGCTGAATGTGGCATGGTGTGCCGTTTGCGTGTCAGCGGCGCCCAATAGTTGGCGTATTGAGGATGTGCTGGTTGTTGCCGGGGTCGGTTGACTGTTTTTGCTGTCCACACACCTCTGTCCACGGGCCGTCCATAGCCTGCCTCGCTGTGTTTCTGTGCGGCCCAGGTGCCCTGTTCCTCCACGCGCTGTCCGGGCCGTCCACCATATGTCCTTTTCCCCCTCACGGTTGGTCTGCCCCTGATGGGCTCCCACTTCTGTTGCGCAAACGGCCCATCTGGGCTGCGGGAGACACCCCCCACCTGATGCTCTGCAGTGCCAAATACAAGTCCCCCCCTCCCCGAAGCTATTTTTGGGCCAGAAATCCTGAGGCCCAGCTGTAAATTTGGCACTAGACGTAGCAAAGTCATGAAACATGCCGCTTCTTCTGGAAAATTTCGATTCAAATTAGCCAAATATGTGGCAAAAATGCTGCAAAGGGTCGGTCGTGCGCCGTAAGGTGATGGACGCATCTGCGGATCTACACCCGCCCCCCGAAATTGGGTTCTGGACTTGTAGTTGGCACAGCAGAGTACCTTTTTTTCCCTCGCGGCGTCCCTTCCACCTCGCAGAGTCACAGACCCTGGCGCCTGAGGCCCTGTGAAGGCATTCTGTTCCTGCTTATAACCCCAGCGGGATTCGAACCAGCAACCTCTACTTCAGGCGTCAGGTGCATGACAGCTGAATTACGCGACCTCGTTACCTGCGACACGAAGGTGTTGTAGAGGTGGGTCATGGTCTCCTTGAAATCCTCCTCCCGCATGCCCTCGTACTGGTACGCCAGGACCGTCAGCCCGATGGTGATGTCCGGGTGCGCGAACTCGCTGGCCTCGCTGGGGCTGTCCTTCCCCCGGAACGGCACCGCCATCTTCAGGCGGGTCTTGCGGAGGTCGGTGCTGCGCTCGATGTCGTCCGGGGTCAGCAGCCCGAACTCCACACGGTTGCCCTTGCCGAGGCAGTGCGGCAGCAGCACCCCGAGCCACTGGGTCGCCAGCCGCAGGTACTTCTGGTCCGTCGCGGGCAGGTCCGCCGCGCGCGCCGCCAGGTCGGCGTCGGGGCCCGCGGGGCAGAGGTAGCGGAGGAGGTCCTCGTGCGGCCAGCCGAAGGTGCGCTGCTGCTGCAGCCACACGGCCAGCCACTCGGCCGCCACCGGCTTGATCTTGGCGTGATAGAACTGGGTGTCGAGGACCTGCCGATTTGGAGGGGGTTGGGGGGTTGGGGGGGTTGAGAATACCGCGTCAGCCGGACCCCTGTGTGCGGCAAAGTGGCCTGCCTGGTCGTCGGCGATTTCCGGCCGAGCCTCGTCGACGTGGCACCGCAAACCGCCGTGCGACAACGGTTGACGGTTGAGTGACGTCCGGTGAAGCGACGGTTGATGGCGGTTGGTGGTGGCACTCGGTGTACCACATGTCATGGGACACGATACTTCCTGTGTTATCTTGTTCAAGGAGGGAAGGCCCTGGCCCCGAGGGGCCCGCCAGGGCTCCCAATCAAAAACTGAGCAACACGGGGGGTGGGGCGAGTGGGGGGGGGGGGGGGGGGGTTGGGGGGGGCTGGTCCCACCCACCCACCACCCCCGGAAGAAAATTGGGCCCAATCTTTTAAGGTGGGGGCTGGGTCCAGGACGCCCGGGGGGTAGGGGGGGGGGGGGGGGCTAAGTCAGAAGGGCATTCATCAAAGGGCGCCGGTGGGTACGCATGGCACAACCCCGAGCACCGATCCCGACTCAACTCCGTGTGTGCGGATGGAACCGCCGGAAGACTGACCTTGTGTAACACCCGCCCACCCCCCCAAAGAGCCTCAGGAACGCGTTCACGTGAGGGTACACAGGGTGTCTTGCACCGACTGGGTGGGTGAGGGCTTCTTGGCGACGAGGGAGACCCCAGCCCCCCACACTCGCAGAAGTGGGCGGGGCTGTCAGCCATCAGTCAAAGGCTAAGCAAATGGCGCTGTTTGGTGCCTCTGGATGTGCGTCGGAAATGGTCTACGTCGCTTGTCCGCGGACGGTGGAGGAACTCGGTTTTGAAAGATGAGAATTGGCCCTCAGCGCCTCGGCGTCAATGGCCTCACATGCAGTCCTTCCCAGACCGCGAAGTATGGGTGTTCCCAGCATGGCACCCCTCTGTTCCTTCACGGTAGACATTCTGACAAGCCATTTCAGCCAAGCATGCAGAGGCAGTCGTTGTTGGGATGTGTTTGGAGTGCGATGCAAAACACATACCGTAATAGTCTCAAGGGGGCGTTTGTGCACAGCGCGCACACAGCGCCCACATTACGGGGAGAAATTGGGGATTCTTGCTACCATGGGAAACATTCTTGCCTACATCGGCCATACTATAGCCCCACAATGTTAGACAACCTCATACGCCTCGCAAACGCACCAATCCGGACCCTGACAGCATCTTGGCTAATGCATTGATAGTCCTGTCCAGTAGGGCCATGTCGTCCGAGGGCTCCTTCTCAGGTCGTGATTGCGGCCTTCGGATAGAAGGAGTCCTCAATTTGCTTGCCCCTGACTGGACCTCATAGTCGAATTTAGGAGGTACGTCTGATGCTTCGTCGACTGCCTCGTGCTCCCTTGGGGCAGGCACGCGTATGCCTTGCGGCATCCCGAGCCCCCGATGGCATTGATACTCGGGGTAGACCTTGGACCAACACTTCATTGGGCCATATTTAGGGCAAGCTATGGGAATCAAACGAATGAATCATGGCCACCTAAAAAACAAAGAAATGAGGGCTAGGCCTGCAAGCATCTCATATAAATGCGTAACATGGCACATTGTTATTGGCACTACTATGCAGCTTGGGTATGGTCCTGTCCAAACTTTGTGCACAGCGCACGCACAGCGTGCAATGTGCCCTGCAAGTGTCGCAGGCATTCGTGGGTGGTAGTGGGCAATGGGTGCCTCCTGTCTGTTTGTCTATGCGTATCTTCTCTGAGGTACAGGCACACTTTGAGAGTGCTCTGCACATCTGATGTTGGAGTGTGTGGGTGTGTGTGGTGGGAGGGGTCCCTTGAAGAGCAGATGACGCCATGTTTCGACACGGGAACGCGCCTGTGGACTGTCGTCTGGCTGTTGGAGCATTGGAGCTGTTCTTCCGACTGCTGCTATTGCAGCACTGCCTGCGCTGCAGGCGGGCCTCATGGGTCAGTGTGCGGGGGGTGCACCAGAATGGGGGGCCGGCTGCAGGGCACTACCTCCACCGCGCAACAGCGGTGTGTCGTGGGGCCTGTCTCAGAGGCGGGCGCAAACGAAACGCTGCCACCAACGCCGACTGACGGCCGCTCCCGTCCGCCGAACCCACCCATCCCCCACGCACACTTTTTTTTTGCGCATCCGCCAGTCCCGAGTTCGGCCCCTGTCGGGGAGCGGAATCATGGCCGCGCCACGGTCCGGAGCGGTTTCACATGCCGGTCTGTCAGGGGTGTTTCATACAACAGCCCCCAAATTCCCAGTAGAGGTATGCACAACCATCGGGGTATGCCTTCCGACCACACGTCTTCGAGGAGACGCCACGAAAGGAGTAAACTTCCTGCATCGATGCACTACATCTTGATGCTCCACCCTGCCCCCGCGCACACACTGGGGGGACGGCCCGGTGTTGCTTATTCCGTAGGATGCGCCCCGCAAGCGGCGCAGGAGGTGTGGGGCGGTGTCCCACTGTTGACGGTTGGTTTCGGTTGGCGAGGCGGCAGCCCGATGGGGAGGCGTGGGTGGGAGTTTGTGGCCATCTCATGCAGATTGGGGGCGGTCGGGATCCAACACCTGCAAGTGGGGCTTCAGCTGCACCATGTGCGATGCGGCCCCTTCCTCCAAGATCTGCTTCAGAGTCTGGAGCACCGTGCGCTGCGGTGCGGGGGTGGAGGTCAGCCAACCGAGTTGCACGCGCCAGAACAGATGGAGCAGGTGCAGGACCAGGTCCCACCGATCGGCATTCAGGTCCAGCTCTTGGACGGTGCCGTAGGGGAAGTTGAGCTCGCTGCGGAGGGGGTGCAGCAGCATGTCCACTTCGTCCATAATGGCTACGGTCTGCGTCCGCCAGGACTGGATCAGGCGGGCCATGGACCGGGTGTCTCGGGACAGTCCCTTGTGGCTCTGGATGAGCGGCTCCAGGAACTGCAGCATCACGGACTTGACGGCCTCGGGCGTGCACAGCAGAACGGCCGCCAGCCTGTGGTACAGGATGGGCGGTGGATGGGGGGAGGGAGGAGGGAGGGAGAGAGGGAGGGAGGGAGGGAGGGAGGGAGGGAGGGAGGGAGGGAGGGAGGGAGGGAGGGAGGGAGGGAGGGAGGGAGGGAGGGAGGGAGGGAGGGAGGGAGGGAGGGAGGGAGGGAAGGAGGAAGGGAGGGAGGGAGGGAGGGAGGAAGGGAGGGAGGGAGGGAGGGAGGGAGCGAGGGAGGGAGGGAGGGGGAGTAGATACAACGTTAAGCATCATCAGTCGGGGGAGCGGCACACTCACACAAAGCCCAAAACCGCTCCGCACTCACAACCCGGCACAGAACGGCGTGCAATCGCGCTGCACTGTGGCACAGCGCACAAAGCACACAGCCAAACAGAGCCAGCAAAGAAATACAGTGGACCCCCCCCACTCAGCAATGATACTGAAGGTGAAGGAAAAACTTGGAAAGCAGGACGGAGGCTTCCCGTTGCAGCGCCCAAAGGTCTGCTACGTCATGGCCACATAACCCCCCTCGCCTTCGTTGAGACTTTGCACACCGTCAGTGTCATCTGCAAGAACATGTCATCTACCGAGTGCCATCTGTAAAGGCGCTTTCTAAGTGTGGGTGCATTGGTGCCAGTCTAATTTCGCCTCAAGAAATGCACTAACCAGGGAGGCATAGAGCAGCCCGGACCCACCCACCCCAGAACCCCCTTTTGTTCACAAAAAAAAGTCACAGAAAACGGTCACGCAGAACAGTGACCAACAACCAGCCGTGTTGGGCGGCCCGCAGCCCATAAACAGGGGCATGGGTCTGATGCAAGGCAGGACACACGGAGCATTTGGTATAGCCATGCTTGCTGATGCTTGCGTTTTGCCGTGCAGCGCTTCTGCCGGCACGCAGCATCACTCTTACAACGTGATGTACGGTAGCAAGGAAGCGTTTGTGGGCCCGTTGCGGCAAATGCAAACAATAGCACCTGCAACAACAATTGAAACAAACAGTGCGGCAAAACTGGTCATCGGGAAGTGCACGATGGCGCCCAGGCACAAAGACTGTCACAAAGAGCAAAGGGGGGTCAAGAGGGAGGGGATTGCCATGAGCATTCGTCTGACTCGGCGTGTGGCGTAGGGCATGCCCAGTGCATACCGCTGGCCGTACTCCAGCCGCTGGATCACCGACGCGGTGCACGGGTTGGAGCGGGTGCAGTTGAGCGTGAGGATCTGCTTCTTGATGAGGACAGTGGACAGGGTCGCTCTCAGGCAGTCGCGCGTGAAAGACAGCAGCTCCTTGGGCACGATCTGCAGCACGGCCAGGTCCCCCGTAGACAGCAGCATGCACAGCAGCGGGGAGATCACGGCGGTCTTGCCGGCCCCCATGATCATCTGCCGGACTGTGTTCTGGCCCGCCCCGACGCACTGATGGAGCTCGCCCAGCACCTGCACCTGCAGTCAGACCCGACGATGAACGCGACCGGGGGTTTGGGGAGGGGGGGCGGCGGGGCCAGGGCTTGGCCTGCTGCAACGCTCCAGGGCACCCAGCCTATGCACAGCTACTTCTCCCTGACGGCAAGTGCCAGGCTCAATGGCATTTGTAACCGACAGTAACCGCCCCAACCGCTTCGGCAACCTCCTCCAACCGCCTGCCTAACCGCCTCTGGGGCCGCCTCTGAACCTTCTAATGCACCCCCCCCCAAACCCTCAAAATACATTTCCGCAGCATCTGTAGACAAGCAGCACAGACAGTTTCCTCCTGACAGCCCAAACCATCCGGAAATACCAACCAGCACACTTACCCAGGCTTTACCCCCCCCTGTGTGACATGTGGTCCATCTGTGGTTTTTTACGGGGCCCTGGACAAGCACCCGTTTATTCTTCACCGCATGATGCAGTGTCGATCTTCTCCTGAAGGTCCGCCAAGCCGCTGTCTTGACCCCACCATTTCTGTTTCTCCATCGGCGGCGGGTTGTGGTGGTCAAGACATTAAGGATCCATACGGCATTGACCTTCGCTCAGCCCCCGGACCGTGGTGCGGACCCCCAGTGGCAGTCGCAGCGATCACCCCCGCCGGTCCGCTCGAGCGAAATCTGGCACTCACCACCGGGGTCTGCTCGGCCCCATCAGGAGGACCCCGGCAGGTCAACTCAACTGATCACAGCGATGCCCGGCTCCCGGCGGGCCACAGACGGGAACCATCCCCAACACCGCTGCGGGCTTTTGCGCGAGTGCCCCACCACCCACCCACCCGCTGGACACTTTTGTGATCCACAACGCTTTTGCTGTCCACAACCTCAAGTGTCATGTTTCTGCCAAAGGTACTGCGCAAATCACGCAACAGGCAGACCAAATACTGTCAGATCCTCAGGGACATGGAATGTACATTGCACTGGAACCACATTCACGCCGAATATCGCATTCCTTCCAGGCGCATATCACAATGACAATTGTGCGCTAACCTTTGCGTCCCCCCATCCCATCTCACTGCATTTGCCCCCCCCCTACCCCGGCACCCCCCCCCCTCCTCCTGTCAGCAATCTGGGAAGGGATGGTCCCCGCCCCGGATCAGCAGATTGGTGTTGCCCCTTGGGCACAACCCAACGAAGACACAGATGGGCCGGCCTCGAGAGGGAATGGATGAGGCCGGGCGGGTTGTCTGCATCGTTCAGTCGGGGTTTTATTCATTTTATTCGGCCGGGGGCCGCATGCATACGTCCCTGTGGGGCAGGGACTGCTACACCTGCAGCTGCCCATCGAGCGTGGCTGCATGGGCCGAGTGCTTGGTTGGCATTGGGGACGTTTTGGTGGTTCACTGACACATCGTCAATCCGTGCCAGGGGCAGTGTAGTGTTGACCGAGGGTGTTGCAGGCTTGGAAGGGCCTGCTCGCTTGTTTTGTTTTGTGGTGCCAGTGCTTCGCCCATCATCGGGGACTACCTACACATGGGCCTGCACGGGGACCGTCGGGATCAAGTGGGTGCGGATCAAGTGGACCAGGACAAAGCGGATCAGGACCGAGGGGACCAGGACCTACGCATGGTCAAGGACCAAGGTCAGGTGGGCAGCCACAAGCAGACCAACAGGCCAGCAAGGCCACCCTTACAGGGGACCAGCAATGCTTATGCACGTGTACACTTTTTTTTTTGGGCTGACCCGAAGTGTGCTGGCATGAGTGCTCAAAAAAGTTCTTGGAGAGCAGGTACTGTCTCTCACACGATACACTGGATCCTGAAGGGGATGAGGGTTTCCAGGATCGCCTACACAGTTCTTTCAACCGCCACCAACATTGTCCAACAACCAGAACAGGCTTGGACGCAGGGTACAGGTATGATACAACGAAGCCCCCGTGCGCATGCAAAGGCCCGGGTCCGCTGGGGAGGAGGAGGACGAGGTCGACCTGGAGGACAAGGGGGAGCACGAGGAGGAGGGGCAGGAGGAGGAGGAGGACTGGGTATGTGTGTTGAGGGGGGGGGGGGGGGGGGGGCTGCGGGCCCAACACCTGCCAGACACACCTCCGGGCCAATGATGTGCATCAGCCGGCCATGCCGCAGGCTGCCCCGCATTGGACTCGGAGCCACTCAAACCACCACAGACCCAGTCCGAGACTGGCGCAGTGAAGTTTCCACACGCGTCCTAGGGGCCGATGTACCCGTTTGGAGGTCTCAGGCAAGAGGCACGGCAGTCAGAGACATGAACCCGCCCTTGCACACATAGCAGGCACTGGGTTGGGGGGGGGGGGGGGCTGCGGGCCCAACGCATGGAAGTCCAAGCTGTCTCACAGTCCAGAGCCAACGTGTCTCACAGAGTACAACAGCACCCAACGACGTGTGGGAGGACGTGCACCCCGGATGCCTGCAACACCCCCCAAACCGACAGCACATCATTGCCGTGAAGAAAGAGAGGGGACCGCCTTTGAGGAGGGCCCCCCTGCTCACAAAGCAAGACGGCCGGCCCTTGGCTGGCAATTTAAGCGCCAGCCCTCAGGCGGTTAAACGGTCGATGACCAGCAGCCATGGACACGCACCGAAAATTACTGGTGAACCGCGGGCGGTTGCCCGCCAATCCGCTGCTGGTGATCGACCAACCGCCGTCGGTTGGCAGCCGGCAGGTGAGAGCTTGGGCTGTTTGGAGTGGGGGTATGTAGCCCTGCCACCCTCCCCCGCTGTGGAAACCCCAACGTCAGAAGATGGCCAGAGCCAGCCAGCTCAGCAGAGGGCAGCCAGTCAAAAGACAACGACCGAGAGCGGTAAGGGTCTCCGTCATAACTCAGTGGTATTCCCTCTCAGTGTGTACACAGGGACATGTTGCCTCAGTGGGTTGGTGTGTTGATCAGCTCTACTGGGCCAAGGCCAGGGCTTCTTTTGAGCAGGGGGGGGGGAGGGGGGGAGGGGGTTTTGGACCCAAAACTTGGTGTACCAAAAATGGCCTGACCAGATTTTCCCTATTGTAAATTTCGTTTTTTCCCACGATGGTCACTTTGGTCTGGGGAGGGGGGGAGGGGGTTTTGGGGGAGGGCCCCCCCCCTTGGTTTTTAATTATTCTAAAGAAGCCCTGCAAGGCCCCGTCCGCCAGGGGGCGGGGGGCGAATAGGCACACCTGCTGGGGCCGCAGCAGGAACCCGCTGACGTACTCGAACAGCAGATAACACGGGTTGTAGTCCAGCGCCCCGGAGAAGTACGTGCGCTCGCCCTCCAGCACCGCCGCCAGCGCCTTCTTGAGGTTCGTCTTCAGCTTCTCGGCCTCGGGGTCGTCCGCCGCGCCGGTGGTGGCCAAGTACTGCAGCTGCTGACTGTGCTCCATCGCCGCGTTGATCGACGGGGCGCGGCACGCCCGGAGGAGCGTCGCCTCGAGGGCGCTCAGCAGCGGCGCCGCGAGGGCGGGGTCCAGCAGCGGGTTGAGGGCCAGCAACACCTGTCGTGAATCAAAATCACTGGGCGGGAAGAACATTGCTCTGCGGGGGGGGGGGGGTGACACGGAGGCCCATTTTCCCAACCCCCCGCCCCCCCTCCTTGGCCGCCGTGACGGGAGGGGGGAGTTCAGGGCGGGGGTGCCCGACCTGCCGTGCCGGGGGGGGGGGGGGGTCAACCCAACATCTATGGCTCAAAATGATACCCACGTCGCGCTGATCATTTTGACGGCTCAAATGTGGGGGGGGGGGGGGATTATTGGTGGAAAAAACTTTTTCGGGCCAAAATTTGTGTTCCTGCGCCTTCGGCGCCAACATCCGTTCTTACACAAAACCAAGGGCCCGACACGGAACCCCATTTCTCCAACCCCCCCCCCCTCCTCCTTCGGCGGGCGTCCATGTCACCCCCCCCCCCCCCCCGCAGAGCAATTTTCAGGTCGCCCTGATCCTACTCGGGGGGTGTGCAGGATTCGTGCCAGTCGGCACATAAAACCCCTGCCAAACCCAGCCTGGCCCATCGACGAAGCCAAAAGAAAGCACGAAGAATCCTTTACTGGCCAGAACCGGATACAGAACAGCGTAACGCTTGGACCGGGAATCGGGCAACAAAACTGTCACTACCCACACAGTCCTTCCTCCACTTCACATAAGCCGCCAAACTGACAGCGTGACAGTTCAGCCACCCGAAGAGAGGAAATCCACTCCGGGCGCAAAATTCTGAAACCTCCATTCGGAAAATAAACCCTGTCCCAAATCACCCACACTTCAATGCGGTTGCATCTGTAAAATGATATTACCCTCCCACATCTGAGGCGGTGTGGCACCTCCTCGGGCTCTTTGCACAGCAGCGCGGTCACGAGCACGTCAAAGCTGATGTCGCACATGTGGCCGCTGTACTGCAGCAGCCGCATCGCGTGGTGCGCCGCTGCCGCCGGCGACTCCAGCCCCGCGGCAGGCGGGGGCGGAACCTCGTTCGCCAGCTGCACGAGCCGCTCTGTGTTCCGGAGGACCGCGTCCTCGTCCCGCCCCTTGAGCTCCGATAGCGCGTCCTGCAGCGCGCGGAAATCGTCGGCCGCGGCGGCGGCGGGCCGGTCCCGGCGCCGCGTCGCGCGCTCGTGCGCCAGCGCGACGTCCCGCTGGAGCTGGTCCAGCAGCTGCCGGCCGCTGGCCGACTGCGCAACGGGGTGGCCGCGGATGTCGAAGGGCAGCGCGCCGGGCGGCGCCCCCGTAGCGTCCCGGGCCGCGGGGAGGGCGAGGTACCGCTCGGTAGGAAACGCGCCCAGGGGCCGGCCGGTGAACGTCGCCAGGTCCGCTGGGGTCACCTCCAACGCGGCCTCGGCCCCCGGCACCGTCGCGGGGCGCAGCCGCCGCGGCTGCGGGTGGAAGGCCAGCCAGTCCGCCAGGACCGTCGGCTGCAGCCCCGGGAGGGCCCCGGCGTCCGCCGGCAGCCCGAGGCTGCGCTGCCGCGCCGGGCCCGCCAAGGGCGCGCGCGCGTCGGCCATCGCCAGGCCGTCCAGCCCCGGGCCGATGGGCGGCCACAGGTCCGGCGGGGGTCCGGGGGGGCAGTGGTCGATGGGCCGCAGCGCGGGGCCCAGGGCCTTGAGGTGCGCGACGGCCCCTGGGAGCCACGTGGACACGTCCCCGTCGGTGGACGGGGGCAGGCCAGCACAGAGGTCCGGGTTCGCGAGCAACTGCCGGACCCACTTGTGGAGCAGCGGCGCCTGGAGGTAGTCCTGTACAGGGGCACGACACCAAATGCAGGCAAAGACACGTCACAACCGCCATACCCCTTCGTGAAGCATCGAACACCGCTCACATTGACACTATCAAAAAGGCAAAACGAGCATCAAACAACAAACATCACAACATCAGTCGCACAAACGCAACAGAGACGCGCACTAAACAGCAAACACAGCAAATTTAACAAACATAAAAACAACAACAACAACAACAACAACAACAACAATAATAATCAACAATAAATAACAAGAAATAGCAGCAGCAAATTTAAATAACAATAATAATAAACAATGAGTAACAATACAGCGATTGCAATCAAATCCAAGCCGCCATCAGAGCGATCCTAACAAAATCCTACTGAACATGACACTCCACCTGGTACAGCGGCTGCAGCACCGCCACAAACGTGCGCGCAGCCGCCGCCGGCGCCATGGCCTCCGCGTCCCCGCCCTTCCCCCGCAGGCCCTGCGCGCGGCGCGGCAGCTTCATGTTGACTGCGAGGGCCCCGGCCAGGAGGTCGTACAGGAAGCGGACCCCGTACCGCGGGTGCGTGACGGTGAGGCCGCGCACCTCATCCGCCATCTCCGGCAGCGACTCCCAGTTCAGGTTCTTCGCCACTTTCTGCCCCTCGAGCCGCACCTCCGCCCACACCGCGTCTGCCTCGTCCGTCAGTGACCACGCCGGGTACGGGTCGTACGCCGCGGGGGCCGGGGCCGGGGACCAGAGCTCCGGGGGCCCCGCGGCCGCGCCGCGGTCCCGCAGAAGCTCCCGCCGGTTGAGCACGAGGGTGTACCGCAGCTCGTCGAGCGCCGTCTGGCTCAGGGCCGCGCCGATCTTCCGGAACAGCGACTGGCCCTGCAGCTCCTCCACCGCCGCGGGCGACAGCGCATTCCCGGGAATCGAACTGGCGAAGTCCTGGCCGTGCCGGGCCCGCAGCTGCTGCGCGCTCTGCACCTGCGGCAGGGATGCGTTGGAAGGAGGGGAGGTACCAGCCTATGCCCGGCTACTGTCCCCCTGACGGCAAGTGCCAGCTCCAATGGCATTTGTAACCTACAGTAACCGCCCCCAACTGCTTTGGCAACCTCCTCCAACCGCCTGCCTAACCGCTTCCGGGGCCACCTCTGCGGTCCCTTCCCTTCCAATGCATCCCTGGGGGTGGGGGGTAGGGATGCATTGGAAGGGGGGGAGATACCCCCCTGTGTGACATTCCGTCTGGAGGTACCCCCCCTCCAGGGCGCCTATGCCTAGCCACAGTCTCCTGAACGGCAAGTGCCAGGCTCAATGGCATTTGCAACCGACAGTAACCGCCCACAACCGCTTTGGTAACCTCCTGTCTCATGCATCACTGACCTGCGGCCCCGTCAGCGCGGCGTCCAGGCCCGCGTAGTGCCGCAGGAACCCGCGGAGGTTGCGCCGCGGGACCACCTGCCCGGCGACGCGCGCGGTGGTGCCGTCCCACGCGGCCACCACGACGGCCAGCAGCTCCCGCTCCTCCGCGCGCGACAGGCGGCAGGCGCTGGTCACGCGGTCGAGCTTCTGCAGGTACAACTGCAGCTCCTCCGCGAGGTCCCACGGGCACGGGCGGGTGCCGTGCACCGCGTTCACCGCCAGCGAGATCTTGAGGCGGCAGGCGTGGGCGTTGGGGCTGACGTCCGCCCGCGCGGCCTTGAGCTGGTTGAACACGATCTGGTCCTCCGCCGGGAACGCCTCGTCGCACGTGATGCTGCTGACCATCTTGCAGATGCCGGCGTAGTCCTGCCGCAGGAACAGCAGCAGCACGAGGTAGAAGGCCCCGGCCAGGCTGCGGGCGATCATGAAGCTGCCGGACGGGTGGACCTGCAAAAAGGCATTCCGGAAATGCAAGAAGACATTTTGGAAATGCAAAAAGGGAATTTTGGAAATGCAAAAATGCAAGTCAGGAAATGCAAAAACGCATTTTGGAAATGCAAAAACGCCTTTTGGAAATGCAAAAGGGCATTTTGGAAATGCAAAAACGCCTTTTGGAAATGCAAAAGGGCATTTTGGAAATGCAAAAGGGCAATCCAGGAAATGCAAAAACGTCCTTTGGAACATTTTGGAAATGCAAAACGGGCAATGCAGGAAATGCAAAAACGCATTGTGGAAATGCAAAAGGCAACCCAGGAAATGCAAAAACGTCTTTTGGAACATTTTGGAAATGCAAAAAGGCAATCCAGGAAATGCAAAAACGTCTTTTGGAACATTTTGGAAATGCAAAAGGCAACCCAGGAAATGCAAAAACACATTTTGGAAGAGGAAAAAGGCAGTTCAGGTAATGCAAAAAGGACCTCGTACAGGAAGCACTTGGAGACCGCGGCATTCCAGTCCTCGTCGTCGTGCCGGAACGACACCTCCCCGGGCTCGGCCCCGGCCTCCGGCATCGCGGCGACCGCGAGGACCGCGACCCGCCCCCCCTGGACGGAGGCCAGCAGCAGCGAGTTGGGCAGCTGCGCGGCGCGGCGCTGCATGGCCTTGTGCAGGGGCTGGCGGTCGGTGGCGAGGTACCAGTCGGGGTACGCGGCGCACACGAGGCGCGACTGGCCCCACGCCATCTGCCGGTCGAAGGCCAGCCCGAGCTTGGGCAGCTCCACCGCCACGACCCCGCACCCGCCCTCCGGGGCCCCCGGGAACGCGGCCCAGACCAGGACCTGCGACACGTCCTGGACCGCGATGAGCGCGGCGCTGAGCCGGCACAGGTCCGTGTCGGGCGCGGCGTTCAGCAGGTTCACGAGGTGCTGCGCCTCGCCGGACGCGGCGGTCCGGGACAGCTCCGCCGCGACCGCCCGCCCGCCGCGCGCGTCGCCCGCGCGCTCGTGCAGGCGGCCGCGCAGCGCCGGTCGCGCGCTCCTCTGGCCGTCCTTTTTCGCGTCTTTGGGCTCGCCCGCGAGCACGAGCCGGTCCGCAGTCGACTGGAAGATGTTGTAGGCGTCGAGGATGGCCTCGGGGAGGAGCCCGTGCAGGCACTCCTGCGGGAGGAGCTGCCGCGTGGCGGGGCCGTCGGCGGCGTCGTGGGGCACGCGGTCGAACACGACCGTGTGGCGCTTGGGCTGCGGGACCTCCGCGAACTCGGCGTCGGCCTTGAAGGTCCGGAGGCTCGCGGCGCGTTTGCTGCTGCAGACCAGCGACCGGTAGAAGAACTGCCCGGACCAGACGGGGGCGTACACGTGCACGCACTGCGCGTGCCGGTACACGTACACCTCGAATACCAGCCTCCGCTGCGTCGGCACGGCCCTGTCCACAAGTGCGCGCGTGTTCGGTGTACGGGGGAGGCCGGTCGCCGTCGCGCTCGCGGTGGCGGACAGTGGCTAAGTGTTTGCACTGCGTGGGCACTGCGTGGGCACTGCGTGCGCACTGCGTGCATATTGCGCACGCAGAGGCTAGGATACTCACCCAAGAATACCTGTCACCTGTTTACTAGCACGGCAAAGCAGCAAAGCCCACATCAGAACAACAAAACTGCTTGGGAAGCCACAAAAACCCTGGTACGGAACCAATAACTTGTGAAAAGGGGCCAAAACTAGGGTTCGAGTATTTGCCGACATCCAAAACTTCGCACTGCGTGCGCACTGCGTGCATGGCATTCCCAGTGGCGCGGTGGAGCAGGAGCCGGAGGCCGTGGCGGAGGCGGTTGGGGAGCGGCTGCCGGTGGGCTGCCGGTGGGCTGCCGGTGGGCCGTGCGCCGGCGCTGGGGCCGGGGCGGGGGGTTCGACAGAGCCCCGTGGGGCCGGCCAAACGGGCTCAGCCAACAGGGCCCCGAAACTCCAACCGGAAGCCCCCCCCCCCCCCCCCGCGCGACTGGCCCGGTCGACTCGCGGTTGCCCGGTCTGAAGGCCTGCCGGGCTGTGGACCCCCCCCCCCCCCGTACCCGGCGGTGGCACACGCCGGAGGGAGATGCCGCCGTGCCTGTGGGTATGTGGTGCGCGCTCCCTGTGGGTGTGGGGCGCGCATGGGGGGTTGCAGGGCACATCGGGTCACGCGGCAGCGCCGCTTGCGGCCGTGGCCGGCTGGGGCGGCGGGTTGCAGGGGGGGGGGGGGGGGCACAGGTCACTCGTCGCTTCTCAGCCTTCCGGGTCTGTCGGTTGCGGGGGGGGGGGGGGGTTCTGCACGGGAAACATTCTGCGCCCATCCCAAAAATCAAGGGGAAACCCTTCAAATCCTGAGTGCAAAGGTAAAGGAAAGGGAGTGCGATCCCCAACGGAGACACAGTACAGCGCAGCAGCCAGCAGTCATTGCTGAGATGTCTGAGTGTCAAAGCATTGAACTTCACTGCCTGTGTTTGGTTGGCGACAGTTGTGCCTTTGCGCCAAAAGACACAAACCTGCGATGTCAGAAATGCGGAGGAAATTCCGCACCAATGCAAAGTAGGGAATCTCCCCTGGGGCAAAATCCCCTCAGCACCCCCTCTGTGACACTCCGTCGGGTTGTGTTGCTCCTTTACGGGGCCCTGGACGGTCACCCGTTCTTCCCTTCGCATGTTGCGTCGGGTCGCTGCTTTCTGTCGGCCGCTGCGGCCGGTGCTCTTGCTGGTGTCGTTTCCGCGTTCATGGACCCCAGTAGTTGGTGTGTTGGGGCTGTGCTGAATGTGGCATGGTGTGCCGTTTGCACGTCAGCGGCGCCCAATAATTGGCGTATTGAGGATGTGCTGGTTGTTGCCGGGGTCGATTGACTGTTTTTGCTGTCCACACACCTCTGTCCACAGGCCGTCCATAGCCTGCCTCGCTGTGTTTCTGTGCGGCCCAGGTGCCTCCCCTCTGTAGATAGCTGCTGAACAGTCATCAGAAATGAAAAATCTCAGGAATTCTGGCAAAACGCACACAGGCGCCTCCCAAAGCGCCCCACGGGCTGCGATGTTGTTGTCGGGCCCCACCGTGTGGAACAGACCGTTGCTGTCCATGGGCGCCAACCTCCCGCACACGCGTGGAGCGTCTGTCACTGCCCATGCTCCGAGCAGCGAGGCTGTCCCCTGGGCCAACAGGGAGCAAAGCTTTGCAAATGACGCCCCCCGTGTGAGACGGGGATCACGTGCCTGTGATGCAGGAGACTGTCTTTCTGTTCTCATGGGAGTCGCCGCGCATGCGGGCCAAACCATCGTTCCGGAAGGGGAAACGGCTTTGGTTTGGCGGGATCTGCACCATCTCCGCGTTCCCGCTCGAAGGTTCTACGGTGAGGCAATCGCTATTCCAGGGGGGTTCACTTCCCGCCCCCTCCCCCCTGTGTGACATTCCGTCGGGTTGTTGCTCCTTTACGGGGCCCTGGACGGTCACCCGTTCTTCCCTTCGCATGTTGCGTCGGGTCGCTGCTTTCTGTCGGCCGCTGCGGGCGGTGCTCTTGCTGGTGTCGTTTCCGCGTTCGCGCCCAGTGGTTGGTGTGCCGGGGCTGTGCTGGATGTGGCATGGTGTGCCGTTTGCGCGTCAGCGGCGCCCAATAGTTGGCGTATTGAGGGTGTGCTGGTTGTTGCCGGAGTCGTTTGACTGTTTTTGCTGTCCACCCCCCCCCCCCGCCCTTGCCGGCCGAGCGGGGCACTTGCCCACCCGCCGACAGGGCCCCGGCGAGGGATTTGAGGAGGGGGGCACCTCAACACGTGGGAACAACAGCGACGGATCATTTGGAGGTGGAGATCACCCGGAAAACACTTGTTGCACCACTTTTTCGCGGGCACTGCGGGTCCTCAGACAGGCCCCTCCCGGCCCCCGTGCTGAGGCGCCCCAGAGTGACACACTGCCGGCCGTACCTCCACCGACTTGTGCACGTCAGGGCGCCAAGGCAGATGTACGAGCGAGAGCCCCGAAGCCCCCAAGACCCCCGCCGCCGGCGGGCCACGCAGCAGCCCCACCCCCGCGGTGCGCGCATGTGGTAACCCACAGCCAAGCGCAGCCACAACGTACAGAAACCGGGCCAGGCGTGGCGCTCCCGCGAGGCCCGGCGCCCGGCCCCCATCGCGCACACGCGCACACACAGGCACGGCGGCGTCCCCCGCCTGGGAGCGCCGCCGCGGGGGTCTGGGGGCTGTCAGCCGTCCGGCCGGCCTTGCGACCGGACGCCCGGGTACGCCACACCCGGTCGAGTCCTGCAGGGAAGGCGGCGCGGACGACCGCCCCCCTGCCTCTTCGCCGGGCTTCCGTGACACCGCGGCGGTGGGGCAGGGCCATGATGTCAGGTGTTGAAATCACCAGCACGACCCTGACCTCATGTCAGACTCACTCAGTTCAATGTCACAAAGTGTTTGGCCCTTCCGCTCTCGCAGCAGGTGGGGCGGGGCTTTTGTGCTACCAAGTGCCAGCCTCAATGGCATTTGTAACCGACAGTAACCGCCCCCAACCGCTTTGGCAACCCCCTCCAACTTCTGAGGTCACCTCCGAGGCCCCTTCCCTTCTAATTCATCCCTGGACGGGGGATCGGCCTTCACTCTGCTCTCTGTGTGTGTGTTGGTCTTGCATCGCTTGCACTGCGGCCTTCGCTCGGCGTTTTGCTGTGGTTGTCCGGTGATCTTGGCTCATGGGATCATCTTTATTGGGGA
This sequence comes from Eutreptiella sp. 'Long Island Sound 2002', assembly GCA_964036045.1. Lineage (NCBI taxonomy): Eukaryota > Euglenozoa > Euglenophyceae > Eutreptiales > Eutreptiaceae > Eutreptiella > Eutreptiella sp. 'Long Island Sound 2002'. The sequence continues at coordinate 96,094,237 of OZ038384.1, forward strand.
GGGGGGGGGGGGGCATCCGCATCGCATGGCGCTGGTCCTGCAGACCTCTCCTCCTTCTCTTCCTTGCCCTTGTCCTTCGCCTTCTTCTTGTCCCCGTCCTCTGGCTTCTTCTTCTTCTCGATCCCGAGCGGCAGCTGCCGGGCCACGCAGTGCAGGCACGCCACGTCCGCGTCCTCCGGGTACTCCCGCTCGGGCAGGTACAGCCCCTTGAACGCGCTCTGGATCGCCTCGTCGAGCTGGGCCTTGGCGAGGCCCTCGAGGAACGGCTTCAGGACCGCGACGACCCACTTCTCGGCGTCCACGACGTACTGGGGGGCGTAGGGCCGCGTGAAGTCGCTGTGGACGAGGTACTGCATCTTGCTGTCGTCGTAGCTCCACTTCTCGATCCGCAGCGAGTGGTCGTGGACGTAGACGGCGGACTTCATCTCGGTGGACGCCAACTGCGTGGCCGTCACGTCGCGGGCGTTGTCGCTGCCCAACACGAGCTGCGGACGAGGGTGTTGCACCGGGGGGCTGGCTCAAGGGGGACGAGTGCACGGGCAGGAAACAGGGGTGTGGGCCAGCAGGCCATCACATGGCGGATGCTGAGAGCACCATCGTGTCGTGTGGTAGGACGTTTTTGGCTGACAAGACAACACAACACAAGACAAGACAACACAACACAACACAAGACAACACAACACAAGACAACACAACACAAGACAACACAACACAGGACAACACAACACAAGACAAGACAACACAACACAACACAAGACAACACAACACAACACAACACAACACAACACAACACAACACAACACAACACAACACAACACAACACAACACAACACAACACAACACAACACAACACAACACAACACAGCACAGCACAGCACCGCACAGCACAGCACGTCACAGAGAATGTGTAGGGCCAGGGGGCCACTTTCAATGGATTTGAGATGTTCAAAAATAAAATAGCACCGTGCCGGACGATGTCGGAACAGTGCCAAACGTCTGAGGAGCAGCGCGGGACCAGTGCAAGAAGGTGGGGACCGCATACGATGGCAAAGTGATATCACTGGGCCCTTGTTGGCTCCAGAAGTGGCTTGGCTGAGGGCACCGGGTGAGCGCTGGGCCGCACAGGCGAACACATGCGCCGTGGCCCACGTTGAAAGGCCTGACGGGCCTGTGCTCGACACCACGATCGCCCCTCCGAGGCCTTCTTTTTGGAGGCCCCGGACGGGATGGTCACCGATATGTTTAGCCCCATGATGCCTGGGCTGTGAAGGGGGGCAGGGGATCCGGCGAAGGGGTGCAGATCACCGGCAGGCCAATTTGTGCCCCATCCCCGGGCGCAGCCTTGAGAAAGTGCCGGTTGGGCGCATGGCTCAGCCCAAAACCCGTCAAAGGGTACATGAACTCGGACTCGCCTTCTTCTTCGCAGCAGGGGCCGCGGGCTTGCCTGGGGAGACCAGCAGCTGCCCTTTTGCGGGATCGCGGGGCCTTCTTGGCTGGGACCGCCGCAGCCCCGTCCTCCTCCTCCTCCTCCTTTACCTTCTCCGACAGGAATGGCGCAGGAAGGGCCCAAAACGTTGGACGGACGGCGTAGGAACAGTGCAAGGCAACGGGGGGGGGGGGGGGTGCCGTGTAGCCTCCGTTGATCGTGGTGGGGGCAAGTCCTGAGCGAGTGCGGGCCAGGGATGTGATCCACGCCCCCCCTGTGACATTCCGTCGGCTTGTTGTTTCTTTATGGGGCCCTGGACGGTCACCCGTTCTTCCCTTCGCATGTTGCGTCGGGGCGCTGCGTTCTGTCGGCCGCTGCGGCCGGTGCTCTTGCTGGTGTCGTTTCCGCGTTCGCGGAGCCCAGTAGTTGGTGTGTTGGGGCTGTGCTGAATGTGGTATGGTGTGCCGTTTGGGCGTCAGCGGCGCCCAATAATTGGCGTATTGAGGATGTGCTGGTTGTTGCCGGGGTCGTTTGACTGTTTTTGCTGCCCACGCGCCTCTGTCCACAGGCCGTCCATAGCCTGCCTCGCTGTGTTTGCCCCCCCCCCCCAGGCCAAACCACCCACTTACCCAAAACCAAAAAAACTTTCGGTGTTTTGGGATTTGAGGGGAGAGGAAAGCGGGGGTGTGGGACATCGCTACATTGCGATAACGTGGGGTGATGGGGTGGGGTGCCGTGGTCGAGGGTTCGAGGGAAAGGGGAAGGCGTGGCGTCGTGTTGGGGGCTGACGAGCGCCAGGCGGAGGGGAAGGGGGCAGGACAGGGATGTATTAGAAGGGGGGGAGGGGGGGGGCTGAAAGGGGGGGGGGGGGTTGGCTGGGACCCCCCTCCTCCAAGGGTCCCCCCATGGTCCCTGCCGAAGGTGGGCCGAAAATTGTTAAGCTTCAATCCTCGTGGGGCCGAATGCGCCGAAGCAAATTTTTGGCTGTCAGCCTCAAACATCAGAAGGGGAGGGGGGGGGGGGGGGGGCGAGGGGGGTCCGGGGGGGGGGGGTACCCCCCTCCTCCTCCTGCGGTGTACGGCCGTTCCAATACATCGCTGGGGCAGGACCTCCACCAGCGGGTCGCGCTGCAGGTCCGTGTCCATTTTGCTGATGGACGCGTCCTGGTACTTCAGCTCGTACGTCTGGAGGCTGAACTCCACGGTGCCCTCGCGGTTCTGGATCCGCGTGCTGAGGCCGTCCGCGGCGGTCTCGTCGCCCACCAGCCGCCACTCGGTGTCCATGGGCTGCGTCGTGATGGTCTGGTAAATCCGCCGCATCGCCCCCGACAGCGCCGCCGCCCCGGGCACGCGGTCCCGCAGGAACACGGCCAGCGGGAAGCGGACGGTCTGCAGGATCCCCAGCACGTCGACGTCGATGATCCCCTCCAGCGTGTTGTCCCACGTGTAGTGCACCATGATGTAGAAGGCGTCCGACAGGATCTGCGTCACCTGAGGGCGTTTGCCATTACACCAAATTCAGGGTTTCTTTGGAGTCATTTCAATCCTGAGAGCATGCTCTATCCAGAGAAACTGGGTTCCCGGATTGTCCATCGGACACTTTTGAGATATTTGGTGCTTTTGTGGCCCCACGACCCCGTTCCCCACGAAAATGTGGAAGTCGAACACCGACAGAGCAATGGAACGTGGTGCACTTAAATGACCATTTCGCCCAGCCATTATACCAAATTCAGGGTTTGTTTGGACGGCTCATGCAGACCACCACCGGGGGAATTATTCGACGGGGTGTTAATTTTGGGAGGGCCAACATTTTTTGGGGGGGGGTTTGGAACTGCTCCTTCGAAATGAAGGAAGAAATTGGTCTCAGGCCCCTTGCTGTGGCTTCCTAGTGGATGGTCATTGGTATTTCCTGATGGGCTCCGGATGGCTGCTGATGGCAGTCTGGAGGACCTACACGGAACACAGCGTCAGTTGACACCGCATCGCATGTCTATGTCGCGCGCTCACACTGAATGTAGCACGCAGAAAACCCCCCGTGCACCCCGTGTCCGGTGCACACATTTTGGCACATCGCATCCTTGAAATTGAAGGAAATATTTGGTACGAGGGAGGGCTTCCAAATTTGTCCACATCAACTTGTCCGTATCTACAATTTTCCTCTCGTGGTCAGGCCGTACCAGGCCAACCGTCAAACAAAGCATTCCAAAGCCCCTGCAAACACCGGACTACCCATTTTCTCTTTTTTTATGAACGAACATCCACTTGAAAGGCTGGATGCTGTTGTGCAAGGTGATGCGCATGCTCTTCGCTGATCCCGTCTGTCGAGTTGTTGAAAGGCAAGGGAGCCCCAAATGTCGTGAACAAGCACACTGGAAAGCAAGAACTGGAACCGTGAGATTGTTAGCGGTGACGGTTAGCGGTGTTTAAGCAAATTGCCGCTTGCTCCAAAACGATTCCTCTTGCGACTGTTGAACGGGTAATTCCTAGAAACAAGATTTTATGGTGTGGAGCAGGGTGGTTCTTAAGGGGGAAAAAAGCCTTTGTAACAGCAACATAAAGGAACGCGCACAGGGACGCTCTCTGCTTCCTGGTCATGGGTCTACTTCAAAGGTTGGCGGTTGGCGGTTGGCGGTTGGCGGCGCTTGGCGGTTGGCGGTTGGCGGGCACTGGGGGCGGTCCTTAAGGGCGGTCCTTAACCAAAAAAAAAAATTAAGGCCTCTTCAGGACCCCCCTGGTGTGGAGGACTGCGTGGCATGGCAATCACCTGGTCAAGCGACCGGCAGCAGGTGAGGTCCTGCACCAGCATCAGGCGGTGTGCCGCGAGGTTGCAGAGGCTCTTCACCCAGTCCTCCGGCTTCCCCTGCCCCTTGCCCCCCTTCTTGGCGGCCGCCGTGGGCCGCTTCGGGGGCGGGCCGGCTCGCCACCACGCCTCGATCTGCTTGTCCATGCGGTCCAGGAACTGAGAGATCCGCTCGTGGCCCCGCTGCCACTCCGTCACCACCAGTTCGTCCTCCAGGAGGTACCTCTTGGTCGCGGAGTCGACCGTGTGCTCGTCGCTGGCAACGGCCACCAGCAGCGCCAGGGCACTCCTGATGCAGAGCACACAGGGTCAGCGCTGCATTGAAAAGGCGGGGGGGGGAGTTACCCGTTGCCCGCCCTCCAGGGGTACCAGCCTACGGCCCACCCGCTGTCTCTCTGACCGCAAGTCCCAGCGTCAACAGCATTTGTAATCGACTGCAACCACCCTCAACCGCCTTGCCAACCTCCTCCAACCGCCTACCTGACCGCTTCTGGGACCCCTTCGAGGCCGCTTCCCTTCCAATACACCCCTGCACAGGGTTATCTGACGCAGGCGCTCTAGGCGAGGGTACACGAGGGCAGGGATGCATTAGAAGAGAGGAGGCATTCGCCTTTTCAAGTCCTGAACGCTAGTGCGATTGAGGGGTGCAGAGGTTAGCGGGTGAGAGCTCATCTATATACAGCTGCATACAGATATATAAGGCCCTTACCCCCCCCGCCCCCCCCAGCGTATCGCGGCGCGACGGAAGGACCTGAGCCTCCGTCCTATGTGGGATCCTCTGAGGAGCGTCCCTGCCCAGATCTCGGGCTGTGCGCGCCCCCATCCGCGCCCGCAGATGCAGGTGCGGCTGCGGGGGGTTGGGCGCCCCCCCCTCCCGATGACTGCACTTGCCGGGTGAAGCCCAGGCTCAAGAGCCCCCCCCCGCGGGGCGGCAGGCGGGCTGCCGCATCCCTGCGCTGCGCGGGGCGCCCCTGGCGGTCTGCCCCACGCGCTGCCCTGCCCCCCCGTGTCGCACTGCCGCGCTCCTGCGCCCGCCCTGCCCGCCCACGGAGGGAGGGGGGGGGGCTGCGCCGAGCCGGGGGGGGAGCGGAACCGCCCTGTCCCTGACCCTGGCCCTGTCCCTGACACCCCTGACCCAGGGCAGCAGCCTCCGGCTGCCCCTGTGCCTGCACCACAGAAAAATCTGCAGCAGCCTGCTGCCCCGGACCCTGCCCTGCAGCACCCCGCTGCCCCTGATCGCCGAGGGGTGGGGAGGCACCGCTGCCCTGCCCATCCCGAAGCCACCCTGCAGCCCCCTGACACCCCTGACCCAGGGCAGCAGCCCCTGGTTGCCCCTGTGCTAACACCACAGATTGCCCTGCAGCAGCCTGCTGCCTCCGATCGCTGAGGGGTGGGGAGGCACCTCGACCTTGCCCATCCCGAAGCCACCCTGCAGCCCCCTGCTGCCCGCGATCCCGGGGTGGGGGTGGGTCACCCTGTGTCCCATCCGCCCGCGCCGCATCAACGAGCGCGGCCGAAATGGAGCCAAAAACGTCCGCAAGGCCCGCACGCCCCCGTCCCTGCCCCCCGCCCCCGCCCATTAGAAGAGAGGAGGGGAGGTCTGGAACCCAAAAGTTTGTGCACCAAAAATGGCCCGAATCAATATTTCCTTTTTGCAAATTTCCTTTTTTGCCACCATGAAACCTGGGCTTAGGGTGGCAGGGGTACCCCCCCTGTGTGACATTCCTTCTGGTTGTTGTTTCTTTATGGGGCCCTGGACAGTCACCCGTTCTTCCCTTCGCATGTTGCGTCGGGTCGCTGCGTTCTGTCGGCCGCTGCGGCCGGTGCTCCTGCTGGTGTCGTTTCCGCGTCAGCGGAGCCCAGTAGTTGGCCCCCCTCCTCCTGAGGTTGTCAGCCATTCTAATAGATCCCTGTACAAGGGTGCCCTGACGTGCCAACAGTGCCCATACGATGCCCCGTGCAGCAGGACCCCCTCCTCGTCGGGATTCCCCGCACCGGGGGTCGGCATCGTCGTCGCGCACCGGTTCACTTCTGATGCCTCAGGCCGTTGCTGCGTTGCAAAGAGGGACGGCACGTTCTGCCGCATTCCACATCACAGTTCGTGTGCCGCCCGTTGCAGACCGCCCCTGTCTTCTCCAACACGCGCTTGTGCGGCACGTGCGCTCCACCGGGGACGCCGTGGGGGGGGCGTGCTGCACGGCATTGACCTCTCGGACCGGGCCTGTGACGGGCCCTGTGACCACCAGCCTAACCCCCTGCAGACTGACCATCCCCTTTGAAGGCAAACGCCCCCCCTGCCCATTTCTGAGTGTGGGCCCCAATGTCATGGGGATGGGCAATTCACCGCTGGGCCCTGCTGTCGTGTACCGCCCCCCGCAGATGCAGAGCACGCCCATCGTCGCCCTCCCTGTGAGAGATGGGCTCCAGACCACTGGTCCCACTCTGAGCAGGGGGGGGCGGGGGGGGAGAGGATGCCACATTCAGCACAGCCCCAGCACACCAACGACGGGGCTCTGCGAACGCAGGAAACGACACCAGCGGGAGCACCGGCTGCAGCGGCCGTTGCACGCTTTGTGCGCCCCAGCGCCTCACCTCCATGCGGCGGGGTGCCGCTGCCCTCGACCACCAGGCCCCCGTGTCTCGCTTCGGCGTCGTCTCCCCTTGTGTGCCATTTGGGGGCATTCGTTGGGCACAGGCAGGGCTGTGTTGGTAGAGAGGAGGGACGGGGGGGGGGGGGGGCTGGAAGCCAAAAGCTTGTGTACCAAAAACGGCCAAAATCAATGTTTCCTTTCGTAAATTTTCAGGATCCCACCATCAAATCTGGGTCCAGGGGGGTAACCCCCCCTCCTCCCCCTCCTCCTGGGGGCAGGTTCTGGGGATAATAGCAAACAGTCGCTTAACGCCTGTTCCCCCGCTGCCGGCACCGGACGCCCTCGCCAAACTCAGCGCTGAGCAGAGCCCCCTGTGTGACATTCCGTCTGGTTGTTGCTCCTTTACGGGGCCCTGGACGGCCACCCGTTCTTCCCTTCGCACGTTGCGTCGGGTCGCTGCGTTCTGTCGGCCGCTGCGGCCGGTGCTCCTGCGGGTGTCGTTTCCGCGTTCGCGGAGCCCAGTAGTTGGTGTGTTGGGGCTGTGCTGAATGTGGCAGGATGTGCCGTTTGCCTGTCAGTGGCGCCCCCCCCCCACGAAAAACAGGGCACACGGTGCGGTCTGCAGGGCGCAGGCGCGGCGCGCGGACGGGGCCGGGCACGAGGGCACGACGCGACCTGAAGCACGCGGCCGTGCGGAGGACGTACAGGAACGCGCACGCCGTGGCCGAGCCCACCTCCCCTGCGTCCATCCCGATGGCGCTCTGGAGGATCGAGAGCATGTTCTGGATGAGCACGCGGGGCGCGTGGCGCAGCTCGTTGAGCAGCATCCCGAACGGGGTCCCCAGCTCCGCCGCGTCCGCGATGGGCACCTGCGCGGCGGCCTGGCAATGATGTCAGCAGCGGCTTTTGGAACGAGCGAAGGTGGAGAATGCGACGCCGTGGTCAGCACGCACCCCGTCCCCTCCCCATTGTCTTGGCCATGCTCAGGGGACCAATCGGGGGTCCTCGTAGAAGGCTGTTCCCTGAGCGGCTGGAATGCATTGAGCACAAACAGGCTCGATTAACATTGGCTTTTCAGGAGCGCCAAATGCGTGCATGACATTGTGATGAACATACAAACCTGAGGTATGAAAATCTAAAAATAATGAAGCCCACCTCAGATGGCTGTAGGGGGGGCAGGAGGTTACTGAGACAAGGTATGACTGAGACCGGGGGGGGGGCTGAGACCTAATAAAAAAACAGACAAATGCAAAACAGAGGTAATGCACTCCACAGCAAGGCATAAGTGCATCTGTATTCTCTACGCCAAAACCTGACCGGGGGGGGGGGCGGGTTGCAAACAGGGAGGTCAGTACCTCAGCGCTGGCCATGGCCCGGAACACGCCGGCCTCGTAGAGGACGGAGTTGAGCAGCTTCTGGATCTCCGGGAACTGCAGCATGTGGAAGTGGTGGGGGTGGGCGAAGAAGCCGAATACCAGCGGCAGCCGCAGGTACGGGGCCGTGAGGTAGCACATGACGGTCTCGGCCTCCTCCGCGTTCAGCACGTCCAGCGTGGGCAGCGCCTTCGCGTACAGGACGTCGTCCTCCGTCTCCACGCCCTCCATGTACGACGCCGGGGCCGCCTTGAACGCCTTCGGCAGCGCGGAGACCGCGTACTTCTCGTCGAAGGTCGCCACAGCGATGCCGCCGCCGGACGAGTTGCTCTCGATGTTCTGGTGGAACGTCAGCTTGGCCAGGTCGTTGTGGAACCCGGAGACACGCTTCCAGTCGTTCTTGTACGCGTGGTGCAGGAACCCCGGCTGGCACACCGCCACGAGCCACGCCATGCCGATGTCCCGGTAGTGCTGGAGCTCGGGGTACAGAGCGTACAGCCCGTTGGCCTGAGAGGCCGTACGC
>OZ038384.1:96105448-96117905 GCA_964036045.1 Eutreptiella sp. 'Long Island Sound 2002'
CCTTGGGCTGTCCTTAAGGGCTGTCCTTATAAAAAAATTTTCTGGGGCTTCTTAAGGACACCCCTGCCTTGTTGCCGAACGGCCCCCCAAAGGCCAACAGCCCAACGCCTTCCAGCGTTCTCCCAAAGAGCAGCAGGCCATCCATCGTTCCCCTTCGCGAGGTCCTGGCACTGAGGCTACGCGTGGACAGCCCACGTCAGGGCACCGACGGCGTCGCGGGACGCGCCGAATCGGTCCCCCGGGCGGCGGCTTGGGGAGTGAGGGGGGGTCGGGGGGTATTGCATTGGCAGAGAGACACGACCCCCATGCCCCCCCCCCTCCCTCCGTGTGACATTCCGTTGGTGCGCGGTTTCTTTACGGGGCCCTGGATAGTCACCCGTTCTTCCCTTCGCATGTTGCGTCGGGTCACTGCTTTCTGACGGCCGCTGCGGCCGGTGTTTCTGATGGTGCCGTTTCCGCGTTAGCGGAGCCCAGTACCCCCCTCTCCCCTGAAAACCCCCTTTAACCGAATGGCACGGCTCCGGACGTTGGTGTCCCCACGCGCTGCACCTGCGACCGGAACAGGACTTCCAGCTGCGACGGGGCCATGGCGACGTGGGGCAGCAGCAGCTCCGCGAACTCCTTCCACGCGGGCTGCAGCACGAGCTCGTGCCCCACGAACCGGAAGAGCACGCCGCCCGCCGGGCACTGCAGGCCCTCGAAGTAGGCGATGACCTGCGCCCGCACGAGATTCAGGCCCTGCTGCTGGATCTCCGCGTGCCGCATGTGCTCGACGAAGGCGTGGTGGTCCAGCCCGTAGGCCTTGCCCGACGCCTTCCCGGTCAGCACCTCCGTCACGGCGCTGGTGGCGTCCGCGGGCTCCAGCCGCAGCACCGCGTCGGCGATGGCGGCGAGCACCGCGAAGGCGATCTGGCACTCGGCGCCGAAGGAGGCGTCCTTGCAGACGATGGAGCAGACGCCGCCCAGGAACATCTCCTTGATGCACGCGAGGTGCGCCAGTACCTCCTGCTGCACGCCATATGTCATGGCCGCCGACTGCCAGCACGAGTCCCGGTTCACGGACGGGACCGGCAGGACCTGCGCGGCAATAAAGACGTGGGGGGCGACCAGGGATGCGTTGGAAAGGGGGGGGGGGGGGAGCTACGTCTCCCTGACGGCAAACGCCAGCTGCAATGGCATTTGTAACCAACAGTAACCGCCCACAACCGCTTTGGAAACCTCCTCCAACCGCCTGTCTAACCGCTTCTGGGGCCGCCCCTGCGGTGCCTTCCCGTCTACTGCATCGTTGGGGGCGACTCGTTTGAATGAAGACCCCCAACCGTGTGCGAGCACTTTGCGGGGTCCGGAGGGGCGGTGGGGGGAGGGGTGGAGGGAGTCCGGCCAGAGGGCCGGCCGGGGCGAAAAAACTTTTACCCCCAACTGCATACCGCGGGGCGGGGGGATTCCGTGTCCAGGAAAATCCGAATCTACAAATTCTGGCACGACAAAACCCACGCCATTTCTTAAAGATAGCAGATGAGCGAACAAATTACGCAGGGTTGGCAAAAGCAGAGACAGCGAACGGTTACTGTTATTTCCCGGAGGACTTTCCTGGTGCATCAACCAGCACTCTTGTCTGCACTCCATTCTCCCAAAAAAATTGAAACTGGCCAAAAGGCGGGTCCGAGGACTTTGGGGGTCTGAAAACGGGGGGAGGGAGGGCAGGGTCGGGGTCTAACCTAGGGATGGGAAAGGAACACGAGGACGAACGAGGCCCAGCCCGTCCTCCAACACAGGCCACGGCGTGATGCCAGGGTGATGCATGGCACTTGGATTCTCCGCGCGGGCGAGCACACGGGGGTGCGTCCCTCATGTTCTCGGCTCTGCAGACCTGAACGTGGGCAGCAGCCTGAGGTTGTCCCTTTACTGGGGAACGTGCTGATCTTTATTTGGGGGAGTTCGCGCGGCGCGTATTTGAACAACTTCTCTAGAAAATGGTCTGCCTTTGAAGCCCTTGTAAATGCTGTCCCTTGGTGGAGGTTGCTGGGGAAAGAGCTGTGGCAGGGCGTGAGGGCCCCCTGGGGCGAGCTCACATGCACGCAGCACCAGGCTGCAAGAAGACACATTGCAGGCCGGCCTGTCCAGCCGTCGCTCACTGCTCAGCTTGCTTGAGTGACCCTCAGGGCCACTGACCCAGGCGAGTTGGGTCAGGAGTGGGGAGGAAAGGGCGGGGGAGGGAGGGGGAGGCAGACAGCGGGATCGAGTCTCAAACACACGCAAAAGCCCATTTAGTGGAAATCCTCAAAATTCTGGAACATACGGAAGATTGCTGCGGCCCCCCAGGCGGGGGGAGGGAAAGGGGGCCGGCCAACAAGGGAATACCACGAAAGACACGCCACAAGCAAAGAAAGGCGCACATGCATGCCGTGCACGTGCTTGGGCCCCCAACTGGACAGCCTCTAAATCAGCTGAAACGGTCCACGGAACAGCCCCGGCATCCGCACCGCGTTTGATCCTCCCCATTTGGGGTGGGGGGGGGGGGTGGGGGGGAAGCGGGCGGGAGAGTGGGTGGTGTTGGCGCTGCCAGGGAAACACACGGGGGCTTGCATGGGGGCGGGGGGTGCGACCCAGACAAGGCGAGCTAAGCGAGGGTGTGGGCGGAACCTTTGGTAGACTTGATCTGTTTACCACAGCCACCGTCGAAGAGCTACTGGATTGCAACCCCTCACCGGCGCATAACTTCAGAGAGGATTGGGAAGGAGGGACAAATTGGTGTGTGAAATACGTTGGTGTTGGGGGGGGGGGGGGGGGGGGCTGAGAAACAATCGCTTGGGGGTCTGCGCTCATCACGCACGGTGTGGGCGTCATGGTCCTCGAAGTGTAGTCCGGCGCCATCGAATTGCAGTGCCATTCTGCCATCCGACGAACGGACGTTGCACCTGCGCCGCTACCCTCAAGAGGAATAAATATAAGAGAACAAGAAACTGAGGGCATTCATTCGGGACACCTTTGCCTCCACAACCTAATCCTCGGGGTGTCCCCAATGCTTTTGATGGCAAACCCCGAGCCAACGTGGTGTGTTCAATCAGCAACAGAACTGGGATCAACCAGACTATTTTGGCGAACAATGAGGTGTGGTAAATGAATGATAATGACCTCTAAACATTAAATGACAAAATAATGAAGTAATAAAGGGAAAGGGAAAAGAATAACAAATGACATACAATACTAACGAATAAATAAAAAGGGGTACCCGGGGCTCGGCGGGACCTTCGTCGTGAGGTGCAGCACCAGCGTGCAGCGCCAGTGCTGCCGGTGGCTGATCTGCGCAGTGCTGTACGTCAGCGTGTTCAGCAGCTGCCGGCACTGCCGCAGCACCTGCAGCCCCTTGTCCAGCCCCGTGACCTGCGTCGCGAGGGCCATGACGCTGATGGCGGCCCGCTTCTTCAGGGCGACGTCCACGTCGTGGTGCGCCGCGGAGAAGGTCCCGTACGCCACCCGGTCGAACAGGGGGAACTGCACGCAGGCCTGAGGGCACAGCACGGCACCGCAAACCACCGCTCACCGCCGCACCGCACGGGCAAGTCAGCCCCCCCCCCCCCCCCCCCTGTGTGACGTTCCGTCGGGTTGTTGTTCCTTTACGGGGTCCTGGACAGTCACCCGTTCTTCCCTCCGCATGTTGCGTCGGGTCGCTGCTTTCTGTCGGCCGCTGCGGCCGGTGCTCCTGCTGGTGTCGTTTCCGCGTTCGCGGAGCCCAGTAATTGCTGTGTTGGGGCTGTGCTGAATGCGGCATGGTGTGCCGTTTGCGTGTCAGCGGCGCCCAATAATTGGCGTATTGAGGATGTGCTGGTTGTTGCCGGGGTCGATTGACTGTTTTTGCTGCCCACACACCTCTGTCCACAGGCCGTCCATAGCCTGCCTCGCTGTGTTTCTGTGCGGCCCAGGTGCCCTGTTCCTCCACGCGCTGTCCCGGCCGTCCACCATATGTCCTTTTCCCCCTCACGGTTGGTCTGCCCCTGATGGGCTCCCGCTCCTGTTGCGCAAACAGCCCATCTGGGCTGCGGGAGACACCCCCCACCTGATGCCGGTTGAGCAGGGGTTGCCCTGGCACCCCCCCCACCGCACCGCACGGCAGGGCGGCCCAAGCCCGCCGCCGTTCCCCACAGCACAGCTCTGCACGGCAACCCACACACCCCGGCCGCACCGCACGCCACAGCACCGCACGGCGGGGCGTACCAGAGCCGCGGCCGCCGCACCAGGAAGCAAAGCAAGGCACGGTACAGCAAAGCGAACCACAGACCTGAGGGCCCACGCGCTCGAGGCACGCGTGGGGGAGCAGCTGCAGCCTGCCCTCGGCGGTCGTCCGCAGCTCCTGCTCCAGCCCCGCCTCCAGCCGCTCGACCAGGCGGTGCACCTCCGCCATCTCCGCGGCCCCCCACGCCCCGTCACCCGCGCGCGCGGCCGTCAGGTACGCCCAGTGCCGCGCGCTCGCACGCAGCGCGTGCGCCTCGGCCCGCGACACGTCGAACGCGGGGAGGTCGTGGAGGCAGACGCGCATGGCCGCGCGGCGCAGCAGCGCCCACAGCCGCTCGCAGTGGGACCGCGCGAGGCCGGCGGCGCGGAGGAGGTACCAGAAGGTCCCGAGGGCGCAGTGGACGGCCTCCGTGAGGCGGTCGGTGGTCACGGGCTGCCAGTCGGCGGCGGGGTCCCGCAGCGTGTCCGCCACGGCGCCCTCGAGGGGGCGCTGGGTCCACCAGGGGACCACGATGCCGTACAGGACCGCGCAGACCAGGGGCCGGTCCAGGGGCCTCTTCTTGCCGGCCCACAGCAGCAGCCGCCACACGACGATGTTCAGCAGCCGGTCCGCCGGGACCGCGGGGAGCACCAGGACCTGCGACGCGGGGCCCAGGCCGCGGCCGCACTCAGCCACACGGTCGCCGAGGGGGCCGAGAAGGGGCCCGGGGGGTAACGGCGGCGGGGGGGTCTCTTTGCCCTTTCCCAAGTCGCCTGGCAAAAGGCCGGCTGTCGGATGCGTCGGAGGAGGACGCTCTCTTTAAGAGGCTGGGGGTGGGTGGGTGGGTGGATGGATGGATGGGTGGGTGGGTGGGTGGGTGGGTGGGTGGGTGGGTGGGTGGGTGGGTGGGTGGGTGGGTGGGTGGGTGGATGGGTGGGTGGGTGGGTGGGTGGGTGGATGGGTGGATGGGTCTGGGGGGGTGTCCACCCCCCAGCCGTTCTGACTTTTTAGAGGCGCTGAAGGCGCCGACGAAAATGTTCAATCTACGCTTATTGGCGCCAAAGGCTTCAGTTCGTTGATGAGTGCTCTGGCCTTCTGATCTGATCGTGGGTGTGCCCTACACATGTGACCGGGGGGGGAAGTCGAGTTCCGTTTCCAGCCCAGCAGCAGGGGCAGTACAATGAACAATGGTTTGCTGCCACTGTTATGAACCTCGCAGTCTGAGCAGAGCGTGTGATGAGAGCCTTGCTTTTCAGGCAGCGACAACCAACTTCGACTTCGAAGGGCTGGGCTCCTTTCAAAAAATGTAGGAATCTCGTCAGGCCAACCAATCAGTCAAAAAGCAGTCATGACCATTGGCGGCTCGGCGCCCTTCTGGAAGTGGAAGAGGCTGAAGGTGTCTGGCCGCTCACACCGAAGCTGCAATGGACAGATGGACACACACACACACACACACACACGTTGAGAACCGCGAGACAAGAACAAAGCAAGAAAAGCGGTTGAAAGAAAACTCCTCAGGAACAGCAGAGCTGTCCTAGACGTCTTTCGGTCTGTTGGTAGAGAATGAGCAAATGCAGTTCTGGACAGTGAACCTCACCTTCTCCCGCGTTCAGTTCTGCACCGCGCAACAGACCACAAAAACCGCCCGCGGAGGAGCTCGTGCACTACCATTGCCACAGCCTAGATTTATTGTGTGCTGGGTGCCACCACCCCGCCACACACACACACACACACACACACACACACCTCACCGCCACACACCGCCAGGGCATACCGGCTTCCACGTCTGCCGGCCGCTGCTGGCGCTGGTGATGGGGTGCACCTCGTCCGGGCCCCAGTAGAAGCCGCGGACGATGGCGACGCGGTAGGCAGCCTCGGCGACCCGGCGGACCACGAGCGTCAGCGCGTTGTTGTACACCAGCAGCAGGCTCTGCCCCACGTCCAGCTCCTCGATCCGCGCCGTGGCCTCGAACGCGCTGTCGTCGTGCAGGTTGTCGCCCCCGCCGATCACCAGCAGCGCGTGGTCGAACGCCGGCATGACCTCCGCCGTCCGGAAGTCCGGTGTCTCGCGGAGCGACAAGATCACGGAGCGCCACAAGGGCCCGAGGTCCTCGATCATTTGCAGGCCGTCGTTGACCGTGGGCGGGGTCCGCTCCTGGGAAATGGGAAAATAGCGGGCGTAGCACACGGGATGTGGGCTGCGGGGGGTTGTGGCGGGAGGTGGTTGAGGAACATGGGACGAAAATGGGAGAAAATGGGACGAAAGTGGAACACAAATGGGACAAAGATGGACAAAAATGGGACAAAAGTAGGAGAAAATGGAAAGAAAATGGGACGAAAATGGGACGAAATGGCAGAAAACTGGGACAAAATACGCATTTTTCGAGGTCCCATTTCCCCCATTGTCCCGGAGGTCGAAGATCATTCCCACAGTTCCTTCTGTAAACATCAGCTCACCTGCGCCACGCGGCATGGCTCCACGCGGTAGAGCGCGGGCGCCCACTCGCTCCCGTTCCACTTCTGCCACTCGGCGGTGCCCAGCCACTTGGGGCTGGGGGCGTCGCACTCGCAGACCATCGTCGCCTCCGCCCCCTTCAAAACGTGCCAGCACGCGCGGCTGCTGTACTGCGGGTGCGCCTTCACGGGGCCGTACTGCAACACGAGGGCGGGGTCCGCGCGGTGGTAGTACGTGGCGTACTGCCCCGCGGGGCCCGCGCTGGACAGAGCGGTCTTCTGCTGGGCCTCGGTGAGCTGTGGGAACGAGGGGGGGACCAGCTCGAAGACCTTCTCTTCCTTTTCGGAGGCGGCGGCGCCCCCGGAGCTGACGTCGGTGTCCAGCGCCACCTTCACCAGATTGAACCTGAAATAGGGGGCGGGGGATGGATGATGGAGGGACAGAGGGTGGACGAAGAGGGGGGGCATTTGCCGGGTGATGGGGGGGCGGCGGGTCAGAGGGCGGAGGGCGGGTCGATGATGGCCGGATGATGGCCGGATGATGGCCGGATGATGGCCGGGTGGTGGTGGGGCGGGTGAGCACAGTCCCAACACACCAACCACTGGGCTCCGCGAACGCGGAAACGACACCAGCAAGAGCACCGGCCGCAGCGGCCGACAGAAAGCAGCGACCCGACGCAACATGCGAAGGGAAGAACGGGTGACCGTCCAGGGCCCCGTAAAGGAGCAACAAGCAGACGGAATGTCACACAGGGGGGTGAGACCTAATTACAAAAACAGACAAATGCAAACCAGAGGCAATGCACTCCACCGTACGGCATTGGTACATCTGTATTCTCTACGCCAAACCTGATTAAACCTCAAGACACACCCACTGTGTCTGAAACAGAAAACAGAACATCATGTCTGACTACTTAGTCAGACAATCACAGTCAGTAGCTGTCAGTCAGCGGTGGTACGGGGGGGGGGGGGGGTTGGAGAGGGCGGTTTTCGTGTGGATGACGTGCGGACGATGCACCGGATGATGTGCGGATGCCGGTGGGATAGAAGGCGGGTGCTGAGCGGATCGGGTACCTGTCGGTGCAGTCTTCGGTGGGGTTCGTGGGACTGAGCCCTTCGGTGAACAACGCCCGGAAGAGGGGGGTGCCCCACAGCCCCTCGTTCTGGCGGTGGAGGAATCGCTCCTGCCGGCGGAGGAACTCGGCCCGGTACTTCGCCTTCCGATCCGTGCGGAACCGCTTCGTCAGGACCGCGTCGTCCCACTCGTCCCTCACAATGGACCAGACTTTCTCGTCGTCCTCCACCTCGACGCTCCTGCGGAAGGGGGTACCACGAGGGGAAAACGGCGGTTGACTGCGGCGTGGACACCCCCCCGCAGTCCCCCGCTGTTGATGGATCCATCGGACCGCCGCCTTCACATCCTGCAACTGACCACCTTCACACGAGCCCAAACAGGCGGGTGCCAAAATGCGTCCACGGGGTCCATCAAGGGCAAAAAAAAACTTTTTTCAAAGACGATCCTAGACCATAAACGCAGTTTGTTTGGCCAGACCTTGGGAAGTGTTTGGGGACCCAAATGTGAGGGGGTAGGAAGACCCTTCCCCCAGCCCAGAGGAGGGGGGGGGGCGGGGGAAGAGTCACCCTACCCCCCACTCATACCTTGTCACTGTGCGCTTTCACGTCCTGCGACTAACCACCGCCACACCTCAAGACCGGCCCCCATCGTCTCACATGACTGACCAACACAATGTCTCCGGGCGGCAGAACGATGTTCCTGCAGAATCATGCTTCTGCGGCAGTGCTGGCGAGTCATGGTGTGTCAATCTACGGCCCCGGCGATGCGGCGGTTTGAGTTACGTCTTCAAGGGGGAAACAAGCGAACTCAAACGCGAGCAGCCGTGAGCTATGCAGATTCCATTTGGACGAGGCCACTGCCTCCTCGCGTTGCCCATTGATTGCGATTTTCTCAAACCCCTTGTCAACAACCTTTCGCACTAATTCTACCCAACTTTCTTTCAGCACCACAAAGCAAGGGAAGTATGGAACTTGGAGCTTTGGGAGACATTAATCTTCCTGGGAATATGCAACCGATTGTGGGCTGGTCCTTTGGATCACCACCATCCCAAATAATTGTGCATTCTTCAATAACCCGGGCAAGCACAAATGGCCCGGTGAGCAACGGAAATATCAAGCAGATCGCCCGGTGCTCGTGGACAGCCCTGCATCCCCTTTCTCTCACCAGTGAAGGCGCCCCGGGGGCGCAACTGTGTGGCATGTGCGGATCTGTCGCTGGGACCCAAATTGTACACCGATGACACCCATGACCCCACGAGCGCATAACAAAATACACCAAAACGCAGTCCATCGCCCTCATCATGTTCCCGGAGGCATCCTCCTCTGCCCACGCCCCGTGATTCTGGGCTGCACCACAAGCAGAGTGACGCTTGGAGGAGGGCGCTGCCCCTGCCGGTGGCGCAATGCCCTTGTGCGGTGTGCGCCTTGCGTGTGCACTGCGGGCACTTGAGGGGGCCAAACCCCAGGGACTTGCTTGCGCGGAGCGTAGGGGGCCCCAGGGCACGGGGGGGGCGACCCCTCGGTTCTGGACGCCAACTACCCCCCCAACTAAACGTTGGCCGGAGGCCCCTGGGGGGGGGGGAGGGGGGCAGGGGTAGTTGGCTTCCCAGGACCCACGGAGTCGCCCCCCCCCCGTGCTCCAGGGCTGGCACCCATTCGCATTTCCGCGGGGTGGGCCCTCCCAAGCCGAGGACCCCTCAACGTAAATGCGAATTGGTGATGCCCGTGCAGCCCCATCACTGTGAATCAGTGGTCCCTCCCTCTGAATCGCACTCACGCGAATCTGTTGACGCCATGTCCCTGGCGATTGCCATAACTTGCACCGCGTTGCTACTGGGACACTAAACAACAAAAAGCTGTGGGCCATGCTTGTGCGCATCATTGCATGCGTCTAGTCTGTCCGGTGTATCTTGTGAAGCGGGATGAAGGACTGTGTGGAGGACCTCGTTGCGTTTTGCGCGGAGCAGCGGTTGGGCCGGGAAACCACAGCCAACAAGCGCTCATCTGCAATCCAATGAACGTGGGGGAACCATGCAACTCGAATCCAATACCCTTTGATATGCGTCGAAGGCGCAGAGCCTTTCCCTGAAAGACGGCGTACAGACTGAGAGAGCTGGCTTCAAATGGATGGGGGGGGGGGGGGGCAGATCCCCAGCTGCCAGAATGCAAATCAAAAAGCAAGTCCCTGGCCAGACCCTTCCTCCCCTGATCCCCCACCACAGCACTGGACACCAGTACCCAACCAGCCTCAATGGAACACCCCCTCCTACCCCCTTCAGCGAGTGAGGGCACTCTCTGGCACCACACACCAAACCAAATGTACCCCCCCCTTGCGAGAGCAACACTAAAGTCCCAAAATTTGACGGAAATAACACAAACCGTTGCTCCGACTTTGCTCTCGCAAGAGGGGGCACCACATTTTTATGAGCCTCCAGTGCCCCGTCCCTAAAGCTCCCGCTGGACCATGGCGTCCACACAACTCTCGCCTGACTTGAAAATGTGCTGCTTGCACGGGGGGGGGGGGTCCCTTGAGGCTGGTTGGGTACCCCTGCTCCAGTGCATTGGGCGAGGAGGAACAGGGTGTTCCGTAAAAGCTGGCTGGGCACTGCGTACCGGGGGGGGGGGGGGGTAGGAACGTGCAATATTTGGAACGGCAAAATTTGGTGCAGAGAAAAATTGGCACCAATTCTTGAATAATACTGCAAAAATTTGGTGCAAAATGACCAGATTGTGGCACAAGAACAAGCACACAGCGCGAATGTTGGCTTCTGGATGGTTGCTGTCATATTTCCTGGAGGCTGTGCACACCGAGAGCGCTACAAAATGACAGAGCCCTTTTCCCGACCCCCCGCGTTTGGGGGGGCTCTATTGATCCCCCCGTTGAAAACCCGACCTCCCCAGTGGCCGGGCACACAAGGCGTGTTCGGGAGCCACCTGGTGTACACGTGGAGGTTCTTGATCCAGCACGGCGGGTGGGTGTCGCCCGCGACGCAGAAGGGGAGCAGCAGGAAGCCCTTCTCCTCCAGCCCGAAGACGCCGTCCCGCACCTCGAACAGCTCGTCCCGGACCTCCGCCACGAGCTCCTCGTTCAGGTACGTGCGCATGCAGTGCTGGTCGTGGCTGAAGAACACGATGAGCCGCAGCCGCACCCACTGCCGCGAGGGCACGGCCTTCGTGCCCAGCGTGGACAGCGCCCCGAACCCGCCGGCCGGCGCGACCCACGCCGCCGGGAACGTCGTCGGCTCGGGGAACGACGTCTGGTAGAGGCAGAACGGGGAGTCGTGCTCGGTGAAGTCGAACATGACGGACATGGTCAGCATGTAGTCGTTCTCCTTCATGTTGTCGTCCCAGCCGAAGCTGAACATGCTGGAGTCCTTCTCCAGCTCCACCTGCAAGCGCAATCATCATTCGAACTGCATCAGTTCTCCAGTCTGTAGGGATCAGGCCTTTGCTTAGTGATACTTGGGGGGGGGGGGGGCTAAATTGCCCCCCCCCCCAACGGGATTTTCGCTGACCCAACCCCCGCCCGCCCACATCAGAAAATGTTTCCTCAGGACAAGAATGGAATGTATCAAAGGGGCCTGAATTTGGAGGTCGATTTTAGGCACAAAACCTTTTTTTGGCCTCAGACCGCCCCCCCGGTATAGCATCCACCAGCCACCAAGCAAAGGCCTGGCAGGGATACGCTATGCAAAAATGAGATGAAATGCAACGCATCCATCTGCCTCGAGTACTCTGCCACCAACAGAGATATCAAACAACGAAAGTCTGGTGAGTATGACAGAAATGGGTGCGTGTCACAGTACTGTCTCCCACTGCCACTGTAATCAAGCACTCCTTCAGCTCTCAGTCGCCGTGGTCGTCCTACTCTGTTATGTGTGGCTAAAAGCAAGGCAGAGACGAAGGCGTAGGAGAGGCGCCAAATGGATGCTCCACCTGCAAGTACTCGTCCGGGGCGATGTACCACGCCCGGTCCGTCTCCGGGACCGGGGGTCCGGGGGGCGCGCTTGCCTCGGCTGCGTCGCCCCGCTCCCGGCCCACCACCTTCACCCCCTTCGGAACCGCGTCGCCCCGGAAGTCAAAGAAGTACGAGGTCCCGAACCGCCGGCGGTTGTTCGACACGTAGAACCCGCCGTCCCCAATCATGACACCGTGGACCTGCAGGTACCCCAGCCCGAAGTTCGGCCCGTTGGCGTGCCCGATCCACAGCGCCATGGCGTCCACCGGCTGGTCGAAAGTGACCGTCCCCGGAAACTTGGGGTCGGTCTGGCCCAACTCCTGAGGGAGGGAGGGAGGGAGGGAGGGAGGGAGGGAGGGAGGGAGGGAGGGAGGGAGGGAGAGTCGCTGCGGGCGGGGTCACCTCCCTGTGGGTGACTGGGTCAGGGGAGGGGACAACCGCTCCGTGCCGAGTCCGCGTCACCTGCGACTGCTCCGCACCGGACAGTGCAGGGGGAGGGCGACCGGGCCCCACCTCGGGCAGAGAAACCAGCCCAGGCGGGCACGTCGCTTCCGCAGAAGGCACCG
This sequence comes from Eutreptiella sp. 'Long Island Sound 2002', assembly GCA_964036045.1. Classification (NCBI taxonomy): domain Eukaryota; phylum Euglenozoa; class Euglenophyceae; order Eutreptiales; family Eutreptiaceae; genus Eutreptiella; species Eutreptiella sp. 'Long Island Sound 2002'. The sequence goes on from OZ038384.1 coordinate 96,117,714, forward strand.
GCACGGAGGGGACGGACGGATCGGGTACAGGGGACAGCTCCCGCGTAGTCGGGGCACAGGGAGGGGGGGAGGGAGGGAGGGAGGGAGGGAGGGAGGGAGGGAGGGAGGGAGGGAGGGAGGGAGGGAGGGAGGGAGGGAGGGAGGGAGGGAGGGAGGGAGGGAGAGAGGGAGAGAGGGAGGGAGGGAGGGAGG
>OZ038384.1:96118105-96299773 GCA_964036045.1 Eutreptiella sp. 'Long Island Sound 2002'
ACTGCCACGGTCATGGCAATGCCGCGCATGACCCCTCGTCTGTAAAGCGCCACGCGGGTCTGGGCAAACGGGGTGCCACCGCCAAAATCGCTTCAACACCCTTCGCTTCCCCGGCGGGTGCAGACAACGGCACGTCGCCCGGAAATTGCGAACAGGGCAGTGGGTGACAAGGCAGTTGTCGACATACAATCGCACGCGCAGTTTGTGCACGTGCAGCTTGTCCAAACCACCCGCCCCGACGCATCTGTCTGTCTGTGCAACTTTGCGGACCCAGTGAATAACGGCCTAGTGTTTGGGCCGATGGGTTGCTACGCACACTCAGTGTCTTTCGCTTTGCGGTTGGACTGTTGCCGCTGCTCTGTCATCAGCGAGAGGTGCATGGCGGTCCCTTGCAGCGCGGCAGGGCTCCCCGCCGATGCGGACCTGATGCAGGAGCCAGAGATGGGGGTCTTCCACGTTCTGCTGTCATTCTCAACAGCCCGGAAAAGCACACATCCCCACAACACAACTACAGAGCACTCTACAGGTTGGGGGGGGGGGGGGGGGCTGCAAAACTAAAACTGCAGCACTGCAGCTGCCTCGGGGCAGATGGTAGCTGAAAAAAGAAAACTGCTGGAGTGGTGCAGTGGACAGTGGGCAGCCCCAAAAAGGCAAAACAGGACAAAAGGCACCCATGGAGTGATCGTGGCTTCTTGCGGCTTGAGTAGTGCAACCTTGGGTCGAAACCCGCATATGCTGGTCACTGGAGTCTCCCTCAAGCTGGCTTGTCTAAGCACGGGAACACGTCTGACCGTCGTTTTCCTGAGTTGCAGCGTCCTTGCGCAAGGGGAAGGGGGGCTATGAACACGTCCTCTGTGTGATAAGAGTTCTCAGTCATCACAAATAGGCTTGCACCAGGGTGCCAATGGTGCAATTGATAGTTGGCTCCTCAGTAGAATCCGGCTGCACCTTGGAGTCGTGCAGGATTGGAATTTTCCTTGGGGTGGGTGCAACTGAACATTTGCTGACCGACCAAAGGTATGTTTTCCCAACACTTGAAATGTGGCGGCGTGCTCTTGCTCAAGAATGTTCAATCATGCCAAACTGTCCATAGTGCCCAACAAGTTTGCCTTCATCTGTGACTGCAGCAGGTCGCAACCAGGCAATTGCACTGTACTGACTGGCGATGTGACATTGCTGTGCATTGAGTTTTATACTGCAGTATATTCCTGGTTGATTTTTTTAATCTGATCGGTGCACTATCAACGGACGTTACACAACTCGCATTGGGCAATGACTCATGGCTTTGTGGAATGCAAAGAACAAACGAAGAATAAGCACAGTTAAATGGGACAACAAGACATTTGCAAGAAATGGAGCGTACGAGAGATGCCCTAGTATGACTCTCCTTGTCGGGAATCGAACTCAGGTCGAGTTGTTAGTCAAGTGTTGTAACCGCTCAACTATGCTCCAGGGATAAAAAAACACATGCTGTTGGCGCGGCACCACCCAATCTCTTAGGCTCTGCCACTTGCCTCCAGTGTGTTGATATCCCCTTCCTCGCTTCGTCGTCCGTTGTTCTGTCTCAGTCCGGTGGTGTATTGTAGGGCACCATCCCCCTTGGTCGTCGCGGCTTTGTTCGCTCCTGTCTCTTCTTGATTAATCTCGTATGGTCTTGAGCACACTTCCAGTGCCTGCACACGAGTGGGTAAAGTATGACTCTCCTTGTCGGGAATCGAACTCAGGTCGTCGAGTTGTTAGTCAAGTGTTGTAACCGCTCAACTATGCTCCAGGGATAAAAGCCTAGGCCCCGCCCACCTTGCCATGTGTGCATTGAAAAAATGGCCGTAAAATTGTAAAATGGGCCTGCCCTTGTCATTTGGTGACAATAGGTACCACCCATGGGGGACCCATGCAGTGGCCTCTAGGTTTATGTAGCCCCCCCCCCCCCCCCGGAAAGCCCCAAAATTTGCAGTGGCACCTTGCCGAAATTTCGGTGTTTTCTCAAAATCTTATAGCGGTTGCATGCGTTGGGGTGATCTTTTGGTGACAATACATAGACTCCATCACCCACTTAGCGGCCCCAGCCCCCATGCTGAAAACCTGAGCATCAATCCAACAGGCACTCCACTGCACATACAAACAACTGGTCTCAGCGTGAATATCATCCACATAGGTTTTGCCCTTGCTGAGGGTCGGGGGGAGGATGCCCCCTCCCTGGGGCCAGGACTATGCTATCCAGAAATAAACATCAGTGCTGAGGGGGGGGCCTGTAAAGTTTCACTGCATACAAGTTATACAGCACAGGCTGAACATTGTGTGTTAGGGGGGGGGGGGGGGGCTGACAGAACTCAGGGTCAGAAAAATCTGGAAAAATATAGTACTGATGCGGCTCAGTTCTGGTACAGCTAACGGTTCTCTTGTTTGCCACCAATGTGTTGGGAGAATTTATGTAGGAGGTGAATCGCAGCTCTTCAAAAACCGTTCTGATGCCATTTATGCTGCTGCACTCATTGCAGTGGAGGGTAAAATTGACGACGCATGATTGCTCAAAACAAACTCTTACTTCGACTGTGGCTAGGTCGTTCAGGCGGCGCAAACAAAGCGCATACAAGCCAAAAAACCACGACATAGTTTCTATAAGAGTGGGGGTAAAACAAACGAGTTCCCTTGCTTTTTGAGCTTGCGTAATTGATTGAATAACACACTCATCACACTCATGATGCAATAGAAAAACATGAAACACGCACATTGTGAGTGTGTCACCCGCCCCATGCAGGGCAAACATCATCGACTGGTGTCGGTCCCGTTTTTGCGTTGGTGTTGGTCCCACAATTCACGAGGCCCTAGACAAGGTATGGGGTAGTGTGGCTCCCAATTCACTGCTTGTTTACGTAATTGAGGCTTTCTAAGGGATATGCACCCGTGTCACACGGGTGCATATCCCTTGGCTACAAACGCTCGTTTAAACATACAAACATGGCATAATAAGGCGTGGGGCCCGATCACGCAAACGGTGGTATAAGGCGTGGTGCCCGATCACACATGGTGGTGTAAGGTGAGGGGCCCAATCACGCACATGGTGGCATAAGGCGTGGCGTTGACCCGCTTGGGGACCAACGATTGCAACATATATCCCACAATAGGTGCAGAGCGGTCCATTACCTTGCCCAGCAGCGGCACTGTGTTTGGCATATGTAGATTCACAAAATCTGGTAGACCGATGGGTGACTCACTATGAGGGATGGACAACGCCCCAAGGATTTCAGGTCACTGGCATGTTGGTCCACTGTAATTTTCATGGGTCCATGGCTTGTCGGAGTCGACTGATAAGTTTTTCGGTTTTGGCTTTCTTGGGAAAGTCGAAAACTAAGAACAGGAAGTTATCCCCGTACCGGATCCACACAGCATCACTCAAAAATATCTTGTACTGGAGAACGGAGTTCTCATAAGGATGTTGTTTAGCTTCGCCCAACACTCTGCTCTCACTTTCGACATTGATTCTAACAGAACAATTATTTGGCCATGTCGATTTCCAAAAATCTTCCATTCTGAGCAGTACAACTTCACTTCCTTGGGGATGTTTCCCTCGGCGTGCAGGATGGCCCTGGGCAGGTTCGAAACACTACTTTTCGTGGACTCAAATGACCCCCCCCCCAACTTTCGCTAGATGGCTCAAAACAGCCCCCTCAAAGTTGTTACGCGTTCGTTAGGACCCAAATTTTGCGCCACTATGGTTAAAAGGTTGCTTTGGGGCCACCTCGTGGGTCTCTAAGTGCGTCTTCGGAGCCAATTTATGGGCTCTTTTGGATTTGTTTTTCTGTACACTGTCTACCTCCATGAACCCAAATCTCGCATAGAACCACCTCTCCCTCCCTTGCAAAAGGCATGAAAGCACAACAAAACCGTCTCACACGACAAGCGCGTCCTCCACTCCTCCAATTTTGCCAACAATTGGTCCCAGTTGACATTCAACCTCAAGAAATCAGCCATCTCAAGCTGTCGAAAAGTTATGGCCACAGAGCTCTTACAATTACGGACAGTGCCCAACTGGAATCTTTCATAAAATCTACATAGAGGACATAATATAAAGCAAACATCACCGGGCAAGCCGAAAGCAAGCAGACGCCGGCAATTTCATGGATCTAATGAGAAATAAAGAAATTCTGATGACATTGATAAAAAAGAGTATCCATAACGTTCAGCAAAAAAAAGATAATTTCTCCGGAGTCCGTTGGCCACAGATTCCCAGTCCCAGCGGACTGCTACACGCGCGGCCTTGCACATACTTTCATACTTTCCCGGGAACACACATAAAGGCACTCATGGTGGGCGCCCAATGATCAATTTCGAAGAGAATTAATCAATGACAGCTGATGAAAATACAGCTACAGATGGTATGTCCAATTCTTGGTGAGTCTAATTCGACGACTGCAAAGCCAAGTTTCCATGACCATCTTGGTGTGCCATTCTTTCTGGGACATTATGATTTGCAGCGAATTCACGGGCTGTCAATGGGGAAATCGGTGGCATGGAGCTCAAGGAGAGACCGCACATGCCGAATGGCATTGAACACAACGGTGTGCCATTCCTCCTTGCATTCCCTTGCACTAATGAGAGTGAGAAGGAGAAAGTATCTCGTCCAGTAAAGTCTTGCACGCTTGTGCGGATATTCGTCGCTTCGCATACGTGTGTGTTGTCGTTAAACGTTGTCCAGTCTTTCAAGCCGCGACAACACGCCCAAGATGTTCGGACGCGCATCCACGACGCAGTGACGCGTCAAAAGCTGGCTTTAGAAAGAAGCCGAGCAACCCCTCTATGGCGTCAACACCGGAAACCGGCCACTTGTGATTGCCAAGAAGCTGTGATGCCCTGCATTTTCGCAAAAGGAACATTCTTTGCTCAAAACAGATTCAAGATTCCTTCCGCATGCTCAAACGACGCGCACACCAAATGAGTGTTTCTTCTTTTTTAGCGTCTATTTCTTCCGGGTGACCATGCGTTCGGACAACATTGCTTTCGCTCTTGCAATATTGCGAATACTGTACCCGACTTTCGAGGCCGCCGAGGTACCCTTTATCATGTGCGATGAAGGGATGGAGTGATAATTGTTTGCTTTCCTAACACAATCATGAACTGTGCAATGGTTTCCGACCGGTGACCCAAGTGGCAAAGAACCAAGCGGTCGTTCAGCACGAAGGGACACCAGGTTTTGAGACAGAAGGTCCCGCAACTATTCCGCGCGCTCTACAGCCAAAAGGTCTCAAGGGAATGGCTCCTCCCGCCTTGAAAGAGTGCTGCATGCGTGCCTTGTGCTACCCTTTCCGGCGTAGGGCCCGTCGACGTGTTGAGTCCCGAGAAAAGACTCAAATATATTGAAAGCGGACGCAAGAAGGTGTGTGACTTCGCGAGCTTTTGATCTTTCTAGACGTCATGTGAGTAAGAGATGCCGCAAAGCTGTCCGACGAATTTCACGATCAAATGGATCAACCTCCACCTTCAAGTGGAGATGGTTTCGATCATGCGTGCGTGGCACAAGTTATGATTCCCGTGTCTCAATACCTCCCACGATCCACAATACTCATGACATGACACCACAATGCACATGCGCCGAAATACCAAGGCACCTCTACCGCCCTTAAGATGCCACCGTGCGAGACTTTTGGTCCACAAAACGGCAAGACGACGTGATCGTCGTGTGGGTCAAGGGCCGAGGGCTTGTGCGATCCGCTGAAACTTTCAACGCTATTACGGCCACACTTTGTTCGTTGGCGCTTTGCACCGAGGCCTTTCTTTGTGCCTCACAACGTGTCGCAAGGGTTGCATGGGATAGAGGAAGGCTAGATTGCCTTCACCCATTTTTGGGGATGTAAACTTCGCTCGGTTCGACACGCTATTGAAACGACGTTTTCTTGACCAATCGTCGAAGGGTTTTGTTGCCACATGCATTGACGAGCAAGGCTCGACGGTGTCAAAAACACATTCATTGTGGCAGTGATATATTGTTTGCATGTTTGATGGGGAAGAACATCGTTGCGTTAGTGACAAGGGTGACAACGGCTCCAAATGTCATTTCAATATAGTTCCGAACTACGTGGGAACAACGCAAAGTTGTTTAGGAACCACATAAAAACGGGATAGAGATGTTTAGGAACTACATTGGAACAGCGCAGAAATGTTTGCAGAACGACTAGAGGGAACGCATGCATGAGGAAATGTGTATTATGGCACAAACATTACAAAAATTAAAGAGATCTTGAAGGTGCATCAAGGTAAGAACTATGTAGGAACGACGCCGAGATTTTTAGGAACTACGCAGGATCAACGCAAACATTTTAGGGCCGATCTAGGAACATCGCAACTCAGCCCGAGGAACTACACTCATAAGACAATTATTTGGCTCGTGCTCGCAACGGCGGGTGGAAGCCGCGGGGGCATTGTATTTACTTCTTGCGAACATTGTCGCTCGCCGATGAACAAGTTAGTTGGGCTTTGGTGCGAAACCTAGCAATTTTTATTAGCAACGACGACGGGCGATCATGGCATTACCCTCCATCCACACCTTTTGCTCCCTATCATGTCAATCTTATGGGTACCGAAAGCTCGCTCCCGATTTTACGTGCAACCAATGGCCATGTTACCATAGAATACCTTTGAGATACCTGCCAACACCCGTCAACTCGTTATCGGTTGACCATGAAGTTTCGTAGACCGACGGTTGACCTCACACTCAATCCCGCCATTTTGGGCAACGAGGATGAGGCAGCTCAAGGCATGGGTCTGTAGGCCAAGCAACATGAGCAGCGGCATACATGCGGGACACAAGGGGGACAGGATTGGCCCTTTGTTCCAGCCGGGACACGACACATAGGGGGCGATGATTACCCGCTCACCATTCCTCACATTGCCACGCGCGGATGCGGTGTGGGGCGGCAAAGAGGAAGGCGTTACCGATGCCCGCATTCTTGGCCCTTGCCGTGTGCACAGTATGCGGAACACCAGAAGGCGAGGGACATGCTGATGGGCCAGTTGCGGGAGAAAGACGCATATTTGGACCAGCTGGCGACCGAACTACGTGAGCGTGGGGAGCACCTCGAGCAAGGTGCCGCCTCTCTCTCGTGCCGGCCATGCGATGGTGGTGAGGGGCACCGTCATGCGTGCCCCCACTCAAGAAAAGGGCCCTTCGTATGACTCACAAGAAACGAGCGACAACCGTTGCTTGGCGCTGCGCATTTGGTATCGGTTGCATTTCCGTTGAAACACTGGCCCACATCATCGGCTGCTCTTCCGTGTTGTGCTTCTGCGCAAGACGAATCGTGCCGCCGTGATGTGGAAATTGATCGAGGGGTTGAGGGCTATCGATTCGTGCGGTCATGCGCAGTCCGGGGTTCAGGGTTTGCTGGTGGTGCTGGGGCGCTGCATGCATCGGCTGTTCACAGCAATGCAGCAGATCAGCAGCCTATCCGCCGGAATCACGGAGCGCGATCAAGGGTTGCAGCTGTGGAACGAGCAATGGCAGGCCATGTCGGCAGAAAGTGTGTTCCTGCCCCCTGACTCCGGGGGGGAGTCAGCTCGTCCTTGGCCGTGGACCCGTTTGGGTTTGCTTGGGATTGTGTTCGTGGGTCGGGGTACGGTCGTGTGTGGACGAGTCCCACCACCGCGACCGGAGGGCACACAGGCCTCCGCAACCGGATGGACAGACACGGATCCAACAACACACCCCGAGCCCCTAGCGCCAACAGGACGAGCACAAAGTGAAACACAGGCACGAACACACTCGTGTGCATCAGCACCACCGGACGCACTCCTAAACGCAGGCACGCCCGGATGTCAACGCCATCCCCGACACCAGAGTGACCGGACCCACGAGCACCCTCCAAGGCACCAACATCCACAACCCCAGGCCCAGGCAAACACCAACAGACCTGCCAGCACAGTCGATTCAGCCATTTCTGGTCCACACACTTTTGGGTCCCGGAGCGCTCTCCAGGTCATTTTTTAGTTGACAAGATTTTTTTAAAGTTAAAAAGTTAAGTTAAAAACGTGGAGGGTAACCGACGGCGGTTGGCGGGTACCCGACGGCGGTTGGCGGGTAATCGACGGTGGTTAGAGGGTAACCACCGGACACTGACCACCGGACACTCCACCTTTTTTTTCATTAAAAAAACGTCCTGGCCCTCCCCCCCCCCCCTCCGCCTTTTCCTCACGCCCATTTGTATCGTCCCTCCTTCGCGCTCCTCTGTGAAGTCATGTGCGTTTGAGTGGGTGCAATGCAGCAGCTCCTGGGAGGGGGCGGTGTTGCACCGGAGAATCCACCCACACCTTCGCGTAGCTCACCCTCATTCGGTTGTCACCCCCCCTCCTCTGTCCCAACGCGCGCTCGCTATTGTCCGTCCGAGCGCTTCTCTGTGCATTCCTGTGAAACAAGACTCCTACGCACTTGAGGCCGTGACTGTTCACCGATCCGGCCCTCGGCACCGCACCCCACACGGCCGGTGCCAGGGTTGCTGCCCCGTGTTTGGCGGTGTGCCGCCGTCCACGATTGGCACACGCACCTCCATCGTCCGCCCGTTGTCGCATTGCAGTGGGCAACCTCCAGACGGCGATCAGCCAACGCGACGCGGCGCTCGCGTCCGTGCAAGCGGAGCTGAAGCAGCAGAGGGAGGCGGCGCTGCAGGCCCGCACCAAGTCGAAGGACGAGATCGTGTGCGACATGCAGGACGAGGTCCTCAAGCTGCAGGAGGAGCTCGATGTCGCGAGGTCCGCGTGTGCGTGTGGATGGCTGCCCCCCCTCGTCCCAGCCGCCACAGGGGGAGTCCCCTCCCATCGCATCCACACAACGGTGTTGCCTCCGGTGCCAAGTGCTGTGCCCCCCCCCCAGTCCCTTCCACTCCGCGCGTGCACTCCGATCTTCTGACGGCGTCCATCACCTGTGGCCGCCCCCTCCTGCCCAAGCCCCAGCCAACCGTCCCGCAGCGCCCAGCCCAGCCAGCCCGGGGGTCCCCTCGTGGGCCCGCCAGATCAGCCCCATGGCCTTCCGGGCCCCCCTTCCACAGATCTGCAGGCTTCGCCCCCCCACCCCAACCCACACACACTGGGCCGTACTGTCTCTGAATGCGGCATTTGTCGCACTTGCCCCCCCCCCCAACTCCAAATGACATGCCGAGGGCGCGGGTGCCCACGTGCAAGAGCTCAGCGTTCCTTCGGGGCGGGGCGGGGGGGGGGGGGCTGCCCCACCCACCGCATCCATCCCTGGCCCCCGCCCTGCCTGCCGGTTCCACTGCGCTGTCCCTCAGGGCCCGCGCCGAGGAGCTGCAGCAAGAGAACCGGGGGGTCGCTCATCAGCTGCAGCACGAGCAGAACCAGAAGGACGTGTACCGCAAGTTGGTGGAGGAGCGGGATGAGCTGATCGAGAAGCTGGGGGCCCATCATTCCGCCGGGGAGGACCAGCAGGTGTTGCACGCCCACGCCCCCGGGCGGGGGGACGGGGATGCCCCCATTGCTGCCCCGGGCAGACCGTGTGCGCGTCCCCTGCACGTCTGCCTGCCTCCGCCCGTGCCCCGTCATGCGGTGGCCGCCTCCCCCCCCCACCCCCGGGCACGGGCCGCAGGCGCACTCCACGTAGTCCGACCCCCCGACACGTCAATACCGCTGCGCACGGGAATGCCCACAGCCTCCGGGCCCCAGCCCCCTGGCCACCACCACACCGCCCGACCACGACGTTGGCACAACCGACCCAGGGAAAGGAAAGGGAAGTGGAGAGGGAAGGATTGGGCAAAGGAGGAAGAGGAAGTGCACAGGGCGGTGAGAGGCCGATGGGCACCACCGCCGAAGGAGGGAAAGGGCCCAGGGAAGGGCAGCGAATGGCGATCAGCCAATAGGCGCTGCTGGCTGCAGACGAGACCAACAAATCCAAGGCGGCATGCCACCCCCCCCCCCAACCACCGTGGACCATCCCATGCCACGGTGCCACTCTCTGAGGGCGCACGGGGGGGTTTGGCACAAGGCCTCGGTATTAGGTTGTTTGCCTTGGGCGTTGCCTATTGGCACCCTCTGTGGGTCCGGACGTGTTTTGATTGTGTCAACGCAGCCCCCGGATGACTTGTCCTGTTTGACTGCTTCGGGGGTCGGCCGTCCCGGAGACGGGCTGCTGCCCGCGCCAATGACCAGGTGCATCCAGATGCACTCTCCGAGTCCATGCGGGGGTTTGCCGACTCCAGCACTGACTTGTGCGCGCTGGGGTGTGCATCTGTCGGATAGTTTTCCTTCCTTCTAACAACCAGGGCGGGGGGGGGGGGGTCCAGCAATTTTTCCGCAATTTTTCCACAATGCTCTTGGCCTGTCCCCCTCGCGTGCCGTTGGTGCCCTTTCCCCCCTGCGCCCGACTGTTGCAGAACAATCTGCGTCCATGTTTTCCAGCCCCCGACACGACGGAAGGGTGCCCTCCCATGCCCCAGGGGCATGCTGCACTGTTTTTCGACGGTGGCAATCACATGCCCGTTCCCCTTTTCTGCCGCTTTCGGTGCACACCTCAATTCCTTGGGGACATTGAGGGTCGCCTGCCGTCATTGGGGTACCTGTGGACCACGTTGCTGAGCCCCCGGTGCAGAGGTGTTGCTCCTTCGGGCTTCGGGGGGTTTGGTGAACGCACCGCGATTTTCCCGCGATGTTTCCGCAATTGGATTTGACGCTCCCTGACCCAATGCCCCCCCCCCCCGGCCCATGCCTCCGGTCCCCTCCATCCCACGGTGCCACCCCCCGGTCAGCACCACAAACACCCGTCTGTGCCCCATTCCGTGCACCATCCCCAGCGCTCCTTTGAACAACTCAGCACCACTGGGGGTAGCCACCCCCCCCCACTGCCCCTGGAGCCCCCCCCTCCAACCCCCTCCCCCCCCCCCAAGATATTGGGCCAAATTTCCTCCGGGCCTTCGGCTGATCAAAATTTTTCTTCAGCGCCTTCGGCGCCTTTCAAAACTCAGCACCACCAGGGAAGGGGGGGGGGATGGACGACCGCAGAGCGGAGGTGCGTGGGCACTGAAAACCGTCAAACGACCCCCCCCCCCCCGCCGCAACCAGCACAGCCCCAACACACCAACGACGGGGCTCTGCGAACGCGGAAACGACACCAGCAGGAGCACCGGCCGCAGCGGCCGACAGAAAGCAGCGACCCGACGCAACATGCGAAGGGAAGAACGGGTGACTGTCCAGGGCCCCGTAAAGAAACAGCGACCCGACGGAATGTCACACAGGGGGGCTGGACCCCCCCCCCCCAAAAAGCCCTGACCATCCCAGCTACCTCCATGACTCGGTGGTGCAGTTGGAGCTGCAAGAAGCGAGGCTGCAGATGGAACAAAAGGAGGAGACCATCCTGCACCTCCAGACCCAGGCGGTGGCGCGTGACACGCAGATCCAGCAGATGCAGCACCACGAGCAGGTGCATTGTCTGGTGTTGCAGGCGTTGGGCCAGTGTCCCCTCTGACCCCATGCGCCAGTTGTGCGGGTGCACCAAGTGGAGCATGGGGCCTCAACATGGGGCGTGCGAAGGGGTGTTGCGCATCAGCGGGTGGACGGATGTGTGCACGGGCAGGCCCCCTCATCCCCATCAGATGCCCCTTAAACGGCGGGGGTGGGGGGGATTTTGTGGGGAATTGGGCGTTTCAAATTGGCCGCGAAATTCACCGCAGAAAATGCAGGGCTGCCGCGACCCTTCCCACACACCCGCCGCACCTTTTCTGGGGTTGGCGCCCTGTTGTGCAGTTGCCGGTTCATCACCTCAGTTCTGCTTGTGAGGGAGTGAGTGAGGGGCTGGTCGTCGTGGAGGCTGTTGATGAGTTTTCTTTGAGGGAAAGTGCAGCCGCTGACGTCAACAGTTTTTCCCCCTGTAGTAACGGCTGTGCATGCCTTCAGCATGAACCCTCCTAGCGCGGGCGGCTGCTTGGGCCCCGGGTTCAACCCCTGGACACCCTTCGAGGAGGCCACCCTCAGAGCTTGAATTTATGTCAGGAACTGAGACGAAGTCGACCCTCATCACTGGCAGAGCATGGCACATGGGTCTCCCCTGCATCGTGCGTGGCACCTCTGGCTAGGCTCCACCGAGCCTACAAAGCCCTCCACACCACAACATTTCTGGGATTGTCTCCCAAAAATTTACAGCGCAAAATCCGGAGGCTTCCGCGAAATTTCGTGCAGCGAAATTTACCACCACAAAATTGACTGGGCACCAACCCCCCCCCCCCCCCCCCAGGCCAGTAGTAGCAACAGAAACGGCGGACCAAAACAGTGGCTTGTCGGACCTTCTTTCAAGGAAAGGGAAGGGAAGGGCAGCGAATGGCGGTCAGCCAATAGGCGCCGCCAGCTGCAGACGAGAATGTTGCGTCGGGTCGCTGCTTTCTGTCAGCCGCTGCGGCCGGTGCTCTTGCTGGTGTCGGTGTCGTTTCCGCGTTCGCGGAGCCCAGTAGTTGGTGTGTTGGGGCTGTGCTGAATGTGGCATGATGTGCCGTTTGCATGTCAGCGGCGCCCAATAGTTGGCGCATTGAGGATGTGCTGGTTGTTGCCGAGGTCGTTTGACTGCTTTTGCTGTCCACGCGCCTCTGTCCACAGGCCGTCCATAGCCTGCCTCGCTGTGTTTGTGTGTGCGTGAGGCCCAGGTGCCCTGTTCCTCCACGCGCTGTCCGGGCCGTCCACCATATGTGTTTTCCCCCCTCACGGCTCCCCCCCCCCTGTGAGCCATCAAGGCTGAAGGAGAGTACGCCGGTTGGTACTTCCAGGTGCACACATGTGTGTGCCTTTTGAGGGGGGAACCCTCCGCTTGGGGGGTGAGGGGGTTGGTGCCCACCCATCGGGTGTTGAAGAGGGCGGGTTCAGAAGAACTGCGAGAGGTGTGCAACCAATTGGGGGGGAAATCATTTTGACTGTCCTACTCACAAGCACCACCGCAAAGGTCCTGTCGCCCACCCCCACCCTGATGGCCCTGTTCAAGTGGGGGGAGAGGTGGATAGACCAATAGCAATTCCCCAGGTCAATTTTGGTCCCCCCCCCACCCCAAAGCGCAACAGGTCCGCAAGACCCTCGAGGGTGGGTAGCTTTAGGCGCCTGGCTTTGTACGCACACACTCGTGATTGAACGCGGCTTCTGCCCCTTGGGGGGGGGGGGGCAGGGAAGTATTAGACGGGAATGGACCACAGAGGCCGCCCCAGCAGCGGTTAGATAGGCAGTTGGAGGAGGTTGCCAAAGCGGTTGGATGCAGTTCCTGTCGGTTATGAATGCCGTTGGCGCTAGCCCTTGTGATCAGGGGCACAATGGCTGGGCATAAGCTGGGCGCCCGGGAGAGGGGGGGGGGTCCCCGCCCCCCCTTCCAATGCATCCCTGGGGGGGGATGCCATCAAGGCTGAGCGACTGTCCCTGAGGGGCAGTGTGCTTTGCGCTGTTTGTGCCCTGGGACCCCTCTCCCTCTGGGGGGCCTGAAGAGGCGATCTCCTGAACATGACACTCGGGTGGGCGTTAGGGTTCCTTGGGGGGGTGGGGGGGTGGGGGGGCAAGGGCTTGTTCATGTCCTCACAACCTCTGGTCTGGCTGTATCTGCTCCTCCTCCTCCTCCTCCTCCTCCTCCTCCTCCTCCTCCTCCTCCTCCTCACGTGCACATGTGTGTGTGCGTGTACACCGGCGTATCATTGGGGTTTGGGTGCACCCCGAGGCACATTGTCCCCCGATGATCGAGGTTCAGGGGGGGTTGGGGGTTGGGGGTTGGCATGTCGCCTTGGATTTGTGGGGTCTGCTCTGCGCAGAGCCACGCCCAGCGCAGAGCCACGGCCAGGCCCGGGCCACTGCAAGCGGCAGCGCCGCAGCACTGCCACGCCTCGGCCACGGGCCCGCCTCCACGAGACCCACCAGCGCCTGCCCTGCCCCGCCACCCCCCCCCCCCGCCCCCCCTGCCCCATCCTCTTGCTGCTCGTCCTCAGGAACTGAAGCAGATTCAGAGTGGACTGGAGACCCGAGTGGAGCAGCTGACGCAGGTCTGGGGGCTGGGGTCTGGTGGTCCCTGTACCCCTGCAGACCCGGCCACATGGGGCTCTTGGAGCGATGGGGAGGGGGTCAGTAAGACCCCCCGAGGGTTGGAGCCCCCGCCCCCCCCCCCCCCACGTCTGCACAGAGGAGGGCGCCCCCCCCCCCCCCCTGGCCTGTGGAGCAAGAGGCGGCGGGAGCATGGAGGCCTCCGGGCACATCCCCCCGACCCCGGATGTCGTGCAGGACACAGAGCGCCTGGTGACGGAGTTGACAGAGTTGAAGGAGAATCGGTTCGAGGAGAAGGCGATGATCAATCAACTGGCAACACAACTTGAGGTTTGGATGCGGTTCCCCGGGTTTGGGGATTGGGCCGGGGGGGGGGAGTAGGGCTCCCATCGGGGCCAGTCCAAGGCCGGGATGTTGAGGGAGGATATTTTCGTGGGAAAATCTTGTGTCTCAAGAAGGTGGCGGCATGTTCCATTGGAGAGATCTGGGGGCTTTGGCAGTGGAGTGTGTGCATGAGGCAGCTAAAGCTTTAGTATGTCCCAGGGTGGCGAAAAATTCCCCCTCCGAAACTTTCCCTGGCGAAATAATTCCCGCACGAAATTATTCCCCCCCCCCCACTGGGGCATTAGGGCTTTCAAATGGGGGGGGGGGGGGGCATGGGAGGCAGCGACAATAAAGGGGATGGCTTGGCCAGCCAGCCCCGTCGCTGCCGGGTGCCAGGGCAACCCCTGCTCAACCGGCATCAGGTGGGGGGTGTCTCCCGCAGCCCAGATGGGCTGTTTGTGCAACAGGAGCGGGAGCCCATCAGGGGCAGACCAGCCGTGAGGGGGAAAAGGACATATGGTGGACGGCCGGGACAGCGCGCGGAGGAACAGGGCACCTGGGCCTCACGCACACACAAACACAGCGAGGCAGGCTATGGACGGCCTGTGGACAGAGGCGCGTGGACAGCAAAAACAGTCAAATGACCCCCGCCACAGCCAGCACATCCTCAATATGCCAATTATTGGGCACCGCTGACATGCAAACGGCACACCATGCCACATTCAGCACAGCCCCAACACACCAACTACTGGGCTCCGCGAACGCGGAAACGACACCAGCAAGAGCACCGGCCGCAGCGGCTGACAGAAAACAGCGACCCGACGCAACATGTGAAGGAAAGAACGGGTGACCGTCCAGGACCCCGTAAAGGAGGGACAACCAGACAGAATGTCACACAGGGGGTCTGGGAAAAGGGCTCAATTGACAGGAGCATTATTCAATTATTTTGAACTCTGGCGCCAAAGGCGCCGAAAATTTTCTTGAGCGTTAAAAAATGGTCAATTTTTGTTTCCACCGAATATATGGCACATGATGAGTTTTCTGAACCCCCTCGACGCGCTGATTCGAAAAATCCCATTTTCTTTTTTTGCCAATTTTTGGCTCCGGGTCACCTCTGTGGCCCGGGGGTCAGTCTCGGTAGGATTTTGGGGGTCCCGTCAATTGAGCCCCGTTTTTGGGGGGGGGGGTCGATAGAGCCCCCTAGCCCCCAATGGAAAGCCCGCCTGCCCCTGTACCAGGTTTCCCCCCATGTGTTGCAGCTTTGCTCTGCATGCCCTTGCCTCCTGCACTGTGCTGCTGCCCGTCCCACATGGGCTTGTGCTGCGGGTGGCGGCCCCCCGGCCTCAGCCCTCCATAGCCCCGGCCTGGGACCCCCTGTCTCGGCCCAGGGCGCCGCGAAACAGAAGATGGATGTGGAGAAGGAGTTGGAGCGCATGAAGCACCAAATGAACATCTTCTCTGCCAAGTCTGATTTCGGTGCTGCGGATGGGATGTCGCAGGCATGTGTGGGACCACAAGGGGGTGGGGGGGGGGGGGCAGGGCCAGGCAGGGGCCGGTGGTGCCGTGCCTTATTGTGCGGACGTCCTCACCGTCGGCGCGTTGGGGCCGCGGCGCTCGCAGCCCACCCCGACGGAGGGAGCGGCCTCCCAGCCCCCCGGCGGGCACAGCCCACGGAGCCCTGCGGTGTGGCGGCGGCGGCGGGCACTGGCCTGCGGCTGGTACCATCCCACCGGTCCAGGGCGGGGGGGGGGGGGGGCTGTTGAGGGGACATGCCGCAGCTCCACACGAAGACCCACCACCGGCGCGTCCTGAACACCACAGTACTGCCTGTGGGCCCAGCAGCATGAATGTGCCGCCCGCTCCCCCCAAACCAACTCCTTCCCTCCTTCGCACTCCTCTGTGAAGTCATGTGCTTTTGAGTGGGTGCAATGCAGCAGCTCTTGGGACGGGGCGGTGTTACACGGGAGAATCCACCCACACCTTCGCGTAGCTCACCCTCATTCGCTTTGTACCCCCCCCCCCTCACCAACCCCACCCCACCCCACCCCCTCACCGGCGGGCACCAAAGTGGGACACATCAAACGCTACGCCCCGAACTCAGTCCAAAGGCGACAAAGCCCTGAACCCTGTAGAAGCAGCCCCACTCTTACCCCATTCAGGGCGGAGGGAAGGGACAAAACTGCAAAGCACTGTCCGTGTGACACACACAATCATGGAACTGAGTTGGTAATGAAGGTCGTGAGGCAGGCGTGGCTGGAGCTAAGTGGCGGGTCCACACCATTGAGGCCCCCATCACCAACCCGGAGCCATCGACCGGCACACTCCGCTTTGATCGCTTTGATCGCAAACACCCACCCCAACACTCAGCTTTTGTTTCTCCCGGAGGCACGCCCAATGCCACCCGCTGGCGCTGCAGTGCCCTGTCGCCCGGTATCTTGATGCAGGGCGTCGCGCCCCGAGTGCCCGGGCATTTCCAGCGGCTCAACCTGATCCCAGTCCTCCGTGCCGTGCTGCATAGTGGCTGGAGAGGGGGCCCGATGGACCTCGGGGGCCCCCCCAACGGGGGGGGGGCCTGCCTGGCCAAAGGGGGTTGCAGTGCCCAACGCTCACACCAGAGACGGTTACAGTCACACAAAGAGGGGGTTACATCCTGGGGCCCATTCAGGTCCCCCTCCTCCAAACATACCACCAGCCAACCCTCAGGGGGGGGGGGGGGGGGGCACTAGACGGAATGTCACACAGAGAACACGGGCCGCGTGTGGGGGATACAAGGCATCAAGAAACATGATGGCAGCACATGCTGCAGAGGTCATGGTACCCTTGCACACGGCATCACGAACAATGGCGGATGGACACCGCGTGCAATCCCCACTGTGGTACCCCGATAATCAGCCTAGGAAGACCACGGCGAGTCTGGTGCATGATACAATGACGGGAGAATGTTGTCTATGCGCCAAACTGAGGCAAGGGGCGTACATCTACGAGAGGAGAGGAGGCGCACACGGTGTGCCAACACTCAACCCACTGTCCAAGAACCCCTTCATACGAGCTGATGAGACACGAGAGTATGCACAACACATGCGTATGCTTGGGGTTTCAGGCAAAGCGGGGCCACATTGGCCCGAGAACATGACACACTGGCAGTCCCCAGGGGCAGAGGGGGCAGAGGAGACCCAAGGGCACCACAACAAACAAACGTCACGCGGACTATCACTGGCCAATGCCTAGCAATGCGTGTGGGCAAGCCGTCCCACAGCTGTGTGGGGTGTGTGCACATTGCATTGTGTGTGTGTGTGTGTGTGTGTGTGTGTGTGTGTGTGTGTGTGTGTGTGTGTGTGTGTGTGTGTGTGTGTGTGTGTGTGTGTGTGTGTGTGTGTGTGTGTGTGTGTGTGTGTGTGTGTGTGTGTGTGTGTGTGTGTGTGTGTGTGTGTGTGTGTGTTAGGGTGTGTGTGTTTATGTCGGTTATGTGCCTCCGAGTGAATCGATTCCAGTCAGCACCTGGTGGACGGCTCTGTTAAACAGGGTAAGCCTGCCGGAGGCTCCGTCCACACCGTTCTGTTTCTGCTTCTGTTTCTGCTGTTCTCTGTCCTCTATCTTTTGCAGCACAGTCTGCGTATCTGGTCTGCATCCAGCTGAATTCACAACGTGCACCCACTGTTCGCCACGCCTGTCGTGTATCAATTGTGTGTGTGTGTGTGTGTGTGTGTGTGTGTGTGCAGTGTGCATGTGAAGTGCATTGTGTGTTCAGTGTGGAGGCCAAGGAGAGGTCAAGGAGAGGGGGAGGTGGGGCATGTGGGGGTGTCATGTTTGCCCGGCAGGCCTTTGCTTACTGACGGGAGGGGGGGTGGGTCAAATGACAAGGGCAGGCACCCACTTTTGGGCTAGAGGCACAGCTCTTGGCCTACCCCCATGGGGGGGGGGGGGGTTCGTAGTTTCCGGGTGCAACCAGTACCTCCACAATTGCTTCCCCGCATTCCGCCATTTGTGGGCCATTTGTGGCAGGGGACGTCGACGTGCCCACTATTCGTGATGCCCTGTGTCAATTTCCCTACGCTATGTACCATGTCATATTCTCCTTTGCTACGGGATGTGACCCTATGGTTCCGGGTCACGCCCCAAGTGCTATCCCCAAGCCCACTCCGGGTTGCAGCCTAAAGCCACCATGGCACTGGGCTCCCGTTAGTTATGGAAGAAGATTGTTAGTTACGGAAGAGAACAACAATACCTCACGAAGGGGGACCTCTGTGACACAACCAGCAGTGCTAGGGTAGTGCTAGGGTGCTCCCGTGTGCCAGCACACACACGATGCATTGCACACTCTGGTCACATGATACGGCTAGCCCGAGTTATGGCCATTTTGGACGCCCGGGCGGAGTTTTCAAGCTGAAAACGGCCCAAAACGGCAATAAATCGCGATTTCCCGGGGCTACGTGCATTTTTGGCAAAATTTTTCCGTGGACTAAATCGAAGAGCATGAAATTCCGGATTCGATGAGCCGAAGTACCGCGCGTTTTGACGCGGCTAGCCCGAGTTATGGCCCCGGGCCCTGGACACACAACGGATCCTACACTACCGGGCACGAACTGCATGGTGTGTACCCCCCCCACACACACACACCCCACTCTATGCCCCCCCCCCCCCCTCCCTCATGCCGGACTGTCCCGTTCTCAGGAGTTCCTCGTGGAAGAGGTTGAGGCCGCGCGGGCCCAGGCACACCAACTGGCCACCGACCTGTACGAGATGCAGCAGAAGTACGACGAGGAACACACGCAGTGGCAGACGGCCGAGGCCCAGTGGCAGGCCACCGAGGCCCAGTGGAAGGCCGCGGAGGCCCAGTGGCAGGCCCACGAGGCGCAGTGGCAGGCGGCGGAGGCCCAGTGGCACGTATGTAAAGGCCCTGGGGCATGGCCTGGCTCATCAACTCCCGTCGGTTAAGCACCAACCATCGTCAAATGAGTGCCAACCGCCGTCCGTTAACCGAATCCAGCCACCAACCACCTCCAGCCATCCTACATGAAGAACAACATGACAACATCCCGTTCCAAAAGGACCCCCCGCACTGCACTGCACTGCACTGAGTGCACCAGAGGCCTTTGGTGCCAGTGAGAAGCGAGGGAGGGAGGGCGGTCCAGGGTGGATGCCCCCCCCCCCATAGCATGCAGCCCCCCTCTTTTCTGTTGGGAGGAAGTTTTTGGACAGCAGTGGCCTGTGGCCACAAGGGCAGACAAACTGACCAGGGGCTTGAACGGGGGCCTTGTGGATGTGCAGAGGGCCTGGGCTTCATCACCGCCAAAGTCTTGGGGCACCGCAGTGCTGTGCGATGGGGGAAGGGCTTTGGACGGACCGGTGGTGGGGGACCGGCATGGGTCCCACTGTACAACGGCATGACACGGGGGGAGGAGCCCCCCCCCCCCCCCCCTCTGGCCATGCCATGGTCTACCGCCCCGTCGGCCAGCGCTCTGTTGAGGTGCGAGTGTACGGGTGTTTGTTTGTTGTTGTTTGGCATTGAGTACCGCCCCAGCGGAGGTGGCGTGGGGGTCCATGACGTGCGGCACTGTGGCAGGGCGCTGTGGCGTAGATGGTACAGAGTGGAGATGCAAGCGGGGGGGGAGGGGGGGCTGGGAAGCCCTCCATGTTCCCAGACCCCGCTTTGCAGACCACCCACGCTCCCCCTTGGCTGTCCCCCGCCACCCCACACCCACGCAAGGGGGGGGGGGGGGCTGGTTAGGACATGAGGGGAAGGGGCATCAGAGGGGGGAGTGGGAGCTGTGTGAGGGGGGGGGTGGAGAGGGCACGCACGCAACAGACTGGAAATCGTCTGGGATGCAGTCTGCAGTGTGTGCGGTCAGTGCACTTCTGTGCACGCGGGGTGGGGGGCTCTCGGTGTAGGGGGGGCGGACCAGCTATAGCCCTGAGCCAGACGCCTCCTCTCTGCAGTAGTTACCCCCCCCTCCCCCTGCCCCTCACCGGCACAGGCACAGGGGTGACCTCCTTCAACCGATGGCGGGGGTGCAGTGCTATGGGCATGTGCCCACACCTGGCCCCACTCATGCGTGGCCCGGCCCCCACACAGTGGGTACACCTCCCCCCCCATCGCACACCGGCATAACGTGCGCCCTGGGGTGTGTGTAGTGTGCCGCCCCCCAAGGACCCAACACCACCGGGACACACAGTGCCCCCTCCCGCCGGTGTCGGTCATTCAGGCGGAACGGGAGCAGCTCCAGCAGCAGGGCCCTGCCCCCTCCGGGTACCCCCCGGTGCCGGTGCCGGTGCCGGGGGCGGAGGGCGGAGAGATGCAGCGGCTGATGGCGGAACTGGAGCACAAGGAGCGTGACCGCCAGGAGGTCTGTGGGGCCGTGGGAGGGGCCTGGCTGTCTGGGCTTGCTGGGTCAAGGGGCGCTTGTGGTGTGTGTGTATGTGTGTGTGTTTGTTTCTCTGTTCTTCTCGTGTTTCTCATCGTGTTTGTGTGTGTGTGTGTGTGTGTGTCTGTGGTTGGGGGGGGGGGGGGCTGGGGGTGGCACCAACTCTTGTGTCCGGCATTTCAGTAGGTATTAACTTTGTGCGTGTTACCTGAACAAGCCCTCAATGCACTGATCCACGGGGTACTTCTTGTTTCACAGCGAAAGGCGCCTATGGCAATGTCACTGAAGAGCTTTTTGTTCGGACTATGTTGTCTTGCAACTGTCTGCTTGCGTTAGCAGGTTAGCATTCAACATTCGTATCCCGCAGCTGGGGTGGCACCCAACCATGAGTTTCATCCCAGAAAAATACCAGGCAACTCGGCACGGGTTACTCCAGCGGTTATTTGGGTCTGGCCAGGGCAGGAGGGAGTGGCGCTGCACTCTTGCGCGCCACCACTCCGTTGCACTCCATCCAACTTCAACAGACCGAAAGACGTCTAGGGCTGCCCTGCGGCTCCTGAGAAGTTCTCTCCAACTGCTTTTCTTGTGCTTTCACCCTAGTTTTTGCAGGTCCCAACGTGTGTGGGGGGGGGGGGGGGCATGTCACATGCCCTGTGCAACCCCCCCCCCCCCCCCGTAACATCGCGCAGTTGTGTAGGGGGGGTGCAGCCCCACAAGGGCACACCACACGGACATGACCGCTGGGGGGCCCTGGTTGTCCGCTTTGCATGCGTGCGTCTGTGGGCGTGCGTGTGGGGGCTGTTGCTGAGGGTCCATTTGTTTTCGAAAGGCGCCAATTGGCATCGAGCATGTCTGTTTGATGACCAACGGCCGAGAATTGTGTGTATGGGTTGTGTGTGTGTTGTGTGTGTGTGTGTGTGTGTGTGTGCTGTGTGTTGTGTGTTGTGGGTGTGGGTGTGGGTGTGTGGGTGTGTGAGTGTGGGTGTTTGTGGTGGGGGTGTGCATCTTTGGTGGGGAGGGATTTGCCCTGAGGTGTGTGCACTGCACAGAAATGGTCCCCTTTGCTGAGGGGTACACCACAGACCGTCCCAATTGTGTTCCGTACCCCGCATGGAATCAAGTGGACCCTTTACTCGGCCTTGTGGAATGCAGAGGCCATGGCCTGCCCTCATTTAATACGCTATCTGTGCGCTCCGCATTCAGCAGCAGTCAGTGAGCAGGCCATTGTACTGAACGCAGAGAGGAACAATCACTTGATGTGCATTCCCCAAAGGAGAGTGTTAGTGCAGCCATGTGGAGTCTGCCCTGCTGGGGGGACCACCGCCTTCAGACGACACAGAGTGTGGAGCATAGGGACAGACCATCGATGACCCGAAGCAAGCGGCAGTGCCCTCCTCAGAACGCGGGCACCTGAAGACAATGTGGAGTCGCGTGCATGTGGTACAGGCCATTGCACAACACAAGCTGACGTAGGCCAACTCCCCCAAACGGGAGACCCATCGCCACATACTGTGGGGGTGTGTGGGACCGGCATTGGCGCATTGGGACGTTGGGTGGGTGATCAATTTGCCTAGCGGAAAAACCGATGGCATGTAGAGTCCCATGAAGGTGGAAAAAGGTGGTGTATGTGGTCTTACCAAAAAGCTTTGTGTTCCTCACCTTTCCTGGATTCCGCTCACAAACCCCGATTTGATTTACCAAATTTGCATTGCTGGCTCATTGTTGCCACATCGCCTCCCTTCCTCCCCCTTTCATAGTCCAGCAATATGAATAGTGTGCGCTTAACAGTGGCAGAGGAACATGCAAAGGGCGTCTTCCCTTTCCCAGGGTTGAAGCAGATCACAACGGGTCTATTCTGTGTGAATTGTCCCATAGGAACGCACCCACCAGGCAAGCAGGAGCGGTTGCCTGCCTCCTGTGCCTTTGGGGATTGCCCTGACCATATGCCAACTGCAATGCATCCTCCACAGGCGGTGGATCTCGCTGACAGTAGGGCCGCACAGATCGAGCAATTGAGAAACGAGCTCGTTGCATTGCAGGTGTTGTGCTTGTGGGTGTCGTACTTGTAGGATGCACGATCGGGGATGGGTGTGTGTGCAATATTGTCGCACTGTGTTGCGATGCACAATGTTGTGTCATGGGATGCACATGGGGTTGTTGCTGGTGAATCCCATCACTGGGCACAATGATGCAGAGGCGAGCACTGCACACCAGCAATTGTTGTTGTTGTGAGTGGTGTGTTGGGGCACGGTAGCGGATGTTGTTGTTCTTGTTGTCATGGTCGCAGTGGTGGATGTGGATGTTATGATGCTGGGAGGCAGGGTTGTACGTTGTGTTGCACAGGGTTGTCCACCATGCAGAGGTCAAGACAGGGATGTGCTTATCCAAAAGGGGCAGGGGGAAGAATTGCTGACCCACCCACCCATTTTGGGGGGAAACCCAGTGACCCAAAATGCCCCGCCCTCGGGGAGGGGGTCTTTGGTGGCTTTTCCCCAGGCATCCATCCGCCGCCATCTTGTTGGGAGAAAGGTGTGTATGGTCTTTGATTGGCCACTGACGGGCCTCTGTGTTGTGAGCTGCTGTGAGCATGCCCTTGCACTGCCGTACCACAGCTTTCCACTTGGGGGATGTTGCCCAGACCCCCATCCATGCACCCACCCACCTACCCATCTATCCATCCACCCACCCACTGGCGAGTTGCTGTTCACTCCTAGGCGCTTGCTGCTGTCTGCATGCACCCAACACTCAGACAATCACACATGATGAGTCTTTGAGCCTGGAGTAATCACTACACCTGGGCCCATCATATATGAGCACCCTCTTAGGCAAGACATGCAACACGGCATCTGCGTTCCAGCCCATGTGTTTAGCTTTTCCCCTGTTTTTTTGGCATGTTACGAGATCAGAGGGTTCGTACAATTGTTTGCAATGAAGCATTTTGGAGTACCTACAGTTGTGTGATGAAACGGCCATGGGCACAACGGACCCATCCCTTGTCAAAACCCTTCTGTTACAGGTTGGAGGGGGGTACCTATGATGGAAAGGGCAGAGGGAATTGCCATGGGATGGCCAAGCCGCCCCTCCCGACTACAATGCAAATTGTGGCCACGAAAGTTTCCTAAAGGGCTCGTGGATTGTGCGTTTCTGACCTAGTGTATCTCTAGTTCGGTACAACAGCAAGTGCAGAGTTCAGAGAAGCCTGAATCTAAGCTCCAACAACTATGAGTACCCTAAACACGTTCTGTGCAGAAGACTTATTTTTCTGTCAAAGAGCGGGACCTCTAAGGGACCCTGTAATCCCAGGTGCTGTGAATAGGGGCTGAGGTTATGGTAGTTCGTGATGCTACATTTCCCCGCACCTCCTCGCCCCCACAGCAACCCCCTAAACCCCCCGCCAGTGTATGTTGTAATTCGTGTAAATTTTTTTTGCGGTAAACGCGTGTAACAAAAAAATCGTCTAGTCGTGTAATCACCTCGAAGAGAGGTTGTTAGATCAAGCGCAGGCGCGGGCGTCGCATACCCCCCTTTTTTGGGGTCATTCGTGTAGCATACCCCAAGGCATGATATTTGATGTCCAACCCCTTGTAAAATCATTATTTTGCCCAATAAGACCATCCCCCAATGGATTTTTTGATTCTGAGGCCTCTATCCCCTAAAACTGGATATCACTTTTTTGAGGGGGGTGGGGGGGGGGTGGGGGGGGGGGGGGTCAAAAGTTTTTGCTGAGAAGGCTCCAAGCAGTGGGGAAGCCTATTACCAAGACACAACTGCTGGTCGAATGGTAACGCAGCAGACCGTAGTTACAATGTTCGGCGGTTCGAATCCTGGTTGGCGCACTCCTTTGCGGCGGCGGCGGCGGCGGCGGCGGCGGCGACATATTCATCCGACCGGGGTTCGAACCGCCGACCCAAAAATCCGCAGGCTGCTGCATTACCAATCGGCCACTGCTTGATTAACACAAAAGGGTCCCCACTGCTTGGGGCCGTGTCTGCCACTGACAAAAAACCCAAACTGTGTGTTTCTGTCTGACTGACTGCTGGCCTGGCTCAGGGACTGCTTGGCTGACTGTCAACCTCTCTTCGAGGTGCGCTGCCGAAGGCAATAGAATTTTTTTTTGTGGTAAGTCGTGTAAGCCGGTCACACGCATTACCGCAAAAAAGAAATTACACAACTAGACGATTTTTTTGTTACACGCATTTACCGCAAAAAAAAAAATTACACGATTTACCGCAAAAAAAAAATTACATGATGTGACGATTTTTTCCTACATGTGTTTCCCGCAAAAATAAAAAAAATTACACGACCTTACCGCAAAGAAACAATTACCAATTTTACTGAAAATGCATGCATGTAGGCGATGTGCCCACCTATGGCCACGTAGTGGCCCCTAGGCCTATGTAGCCCGTGCCATGGGCCCTCCGGGCGCCCCAAAATTGTTGTTGTGTAGGCTATTTAGTGGCACCTGAAAATTTTTTCACATTTCGACTTTTTCCGAAACCCTTCCGTTGCCCCTAGGTTGGGTTTGGGTGATCATTTGGTGACAATACGGGTACTTGAGCGCCCATGGGGACCCACGTAGTGGCCACTGGGCCCATCTAGCCCGAGCCATGGGCCCCCCAAAAGCTTCAAAAGTGCTGTTTGTAGGTGGTTCAATGGCATTTGGTGTGTGCACAAACTGCTGAGCACTTTTCCACCCTTTACAAGTCAAAAATGGAAAATTTTGCAAATTTTTTTTTTGATATTGTGACCACTCACAATGATGAAATATGCTATGTAAAGCATGTCTTAGCCCCTCTTTGTGTGTTTTTCACCCTATTTGGGTGTTGGGGGGGGGGGGGGCTCCCAAGGGGGCTAGGGCACAACCTGCTTATGTAGTTTTCCAGCCTCGGCAACTCAAAAGTGGAAATTTCCAAAACTGATTTTTTTGATACTTTGACCATCCAAAATGATCAAATATCCTATGTAAAGCATGTTTTAGCCCCTCTTTATGTGTTTTTCACCCTATTTGGGTGTTTTGGGGTGAGGGGGGGCTCCCCAAGGGGCTGGGGCACAACCTGCTTATGTAGTTTTATAGCCTCGGCAGCTCATCCACAATGATCAAATATCCGATGTAAAGCATGTTTTAGCCCCTCTTTATGTGTTTTTCACCCTATTTGGGTGTTGGTGAGGGGGGGCTCCCCAAGGGGGCCGGGGCACAACCTGCTTATGCAGTTTTCTGGCCTCGGCTGGAAATTTCCAAAACTGATCTTTTTGAGACTCTGACAATCCAAAATGATCAAATATGTTATGTAAAGCATGTTTTAGCCCCTCTTTATGTGGTTTTCACCTTATTTGGGTGTCGGGGTGGGGGGGGGGCTCCCCAAGGGGCTGGGGCACAACCTGCTTATGTAGTTTTATAGCCTCGGCGGCTCAAAAATGGTCGTTCCTCTCCCCTC
This sequence comes from Eutreptiella sp. 'Long Island Sound 2002', assembly GCA_964036045.1. Classification (NCBI taxonomy): domain Eukaryota; phylum Euglenozoa; class Euglenophyceae; order Eutreptiales; family Eutreptiaceae; genus Eutreptiella; species Eutreptiella sp. 'Long Island Sound 2002'. The sequence goes on from OZ038384.1 coordinate 96,144,219, forward strand.
TTCGAGGTGCCTTGCCGAAGGCAATATAATTTTACTGAAAATGCATGCCTGTAGGCGATGTGTATGGGGACCTATGGGGGCCTGTGGGGACCTATGGGGACCTATGGGGGCCTGGGGGGCCTATGGGGACCTGTTGGCACCTATGGGCGCCTATGGGAACCTATGGGGGCTTGTGGGGACCTATGGGCGCCTATGGGGACTCATTGGCATTTATGGGGACCTTTGGGGACCCATTGGCACCTATTGGGGACCTATGGGGACCTATGGGGACCTATGGGGTGGGGGGCATCAACTTTTTGCACACCCATTTTGACACCAACCCCCCCCCCCTCTTCCTCCAAGCATCAGATCTATATCAGAACAACATGCCACATCAGACATCAGGCATCAGACTTTATACACAATCCTGCCATGGCCCTATTAGGACTCTTTTCTTGGGCCTGATTTTGTGTCTAGTGCCAATGACACCATGTGAAACTATGTTATATTGGCCGAGTCCCAACTAATTGGTGGCCACGCAGAGTACTATGTGCTTTGTGGACCCGGCGTCCCATCGTTAAGGTCGCTATGGGGTGCCATACGGAACCGGCAGCTGTACGTATTGCGCATGTATTGCAAAGGTTGCATTTCTTTCAATTTTTCAAAATTTTTTTATAATTTACACAACTTACGGCAAAAAAAAATTACACGCCCTTACCGCAAAAAAAATTCAATTTTTTTTATAATTTACACGACTTACCGCAAAAAACAAATTACACGCAATTACCGAAAAAAAAAATTACACGACTAGGCGATTTTTTCATACACGACTGACATTTTTCACCCATGCACACACCCTTTGTACCCCTCCATACCTCCTCCGCCCGTGTGCACCTCCTTGCTCGCTTCGCTCCCTCAAGACCCACCCCAGTGTGCCTTCGTCACTCACGTCACTTGCTCTGAGACCTGCACCCAGGCACCTTCCTCGCTCCCTCCGCTCACTCAAGAGGCATGCAGGGTGCACGGGTAAACGATTTTAGCAGACCTTTGTTTGGGGGGGACAGGAGGCTTTCAGCCCCCGTCCCAAATATTGGCACTATTAGCAGACCGTGTCTACATGTGGCAGACCGCGTCTACAGCCTACAGACCGCCTTCTTGTGTGCACGCGCAACCCCTCCCCCTGCATAGCAGGGAAAGGGGGTAGTCCTCTGTGTGGTGTGGTGCCCTGTGCCCCCCTTTGCCCCCAAGACGTGCCCCAGGACACCATCCACCTCCCGTCCCACCTCCTGCCCTCTGCAACCCTTGTTCGCCCTCCCAGACATGCCCTACACTGCACACTCTCTGGATGGTGCAGGCCGGAGCTGCTGAGATACACTTGCAGTTGCAGGAAGCCCAGCAAAAAATCCAAAGCATGGCAGCGGAGAACCGGGACCTCCACAATCAGTTGGCTGGGAAACAAGAGGTGCACCTCCACTGCCTTGTGCATCCCCCAGGCGGCCCACCGGCACCCTGCTGCTGCGCCAGTGTGGGCCCTGCCCCAATCCCTGCGGCCTCTGACAGGGGTGTTGCCTGGCATACTGCGTCTGCATGGCAGCCTTCCTGCCTGTCCAGTCCAGAAGGAAGCGCTGCCCCTGCGGCCTGCAGGGGCCTGCTGCCGTGGGGGGTGTGTGCCACGGCCTCCACAGGGGTAGCCGCCCATGGCCTAGGACATAAGGGACCTCGGCCAGAGGAGACGGGACATGGAGCAGTCTGCACCGCTGAGGGAGGGGGGGGTGGGGGCAGAGAGCAGGGGATGAGCTTGGGCCGAGCTGTCCATCACGTGCATTCACCACCTCAGCACTTGCACGGCAGCCGCCTACTCACTTGCACTCCAGCCGCCCATCACCTCCCCAGCCACGGCCCTTGCGCATCCTTGCTTCCCTCTTTGAATTCTGTGCCCCATCTGCGGACATGGCACAGATGGCGGATGATTCCGACGGGCAAGTCCCTCAGCTTTTGGAGGACCTTAGCAAGGCCAAGGAGTACAACAACTCATTGCAGGGCACCATCCACACGCTGCGCCAAGAGGTCTCTCAGTTGCACGCGCAGCTGTCGGATGCTCAGGTGTGTCCCACCTCCTGCCCCCTGCACCACGTCACGTCGTTTCCCGCTGAGTTGCGCGTCGGGCGGAGGCCCGCTGCGTTGGGATTGAGGTCATGTCATGGCCATGCATCGCACTGCCGAGCGTCTGCGGGGCGCAGCATGCGCTGTGCCCGCGCTGTGCGAAATGCTAAATCTAAATCTGCTGTTTTCCCCCTGTGGGCGTATGCTTTCCTAGTGGTGGGTGGTCTGCAGGGTGGTCATGGGAAAGCTAACTTACTACTGGGTGCTGTGCAGAAGCCCCCCCCCCCCCCACCCGGTCTCTGCACCCAATCCCTGCCCCCTCGCCATGCCGAGTCTCCTTTCTTGAGGTGCCCCTCAGGCCACCCCGGATCTGACCCCCTGCGTACACGAACTGGTGCGGACACCACAGCCCTGCCCTTAGACAGCCGGATGCAGCGCAGTGACCCCCCCAGTAGTGGCTGCATCGCAGGGTCTGGTCTCCCGTGTGGACTGATGGATGAGGGGCCCGGGACTGGGCCATTGCTCAGCCCCCCCCTCCCCTTGCATTTGTCTGTTTTTTAATTAGGTCACACCCCCCCTGCGCAACCCTCTGGTGGCCTTCATGGCACCCCCCCCCCCAATGCAACCGGACCACGGTTTGCGCTCCCCTGGAGCTGCGGGGCACGCCGCACTGCAGAGTGTTGCCGTGTGGATCCTTCAGTGCGTTGGTGCCATGACCTGCGAAGGAGAGACAGAAGGGGGTTGGGGTTCGGGGGCGGGGGGCGCACAGCACAGCAGCTTTGGGGGATCTTCGTGAGTGGCGAGAAGTCAATGGACGTCGGCCACTGCCGTGAGAGCAGCGCCATCGGAGGGTGGGGGGGGCGGTGGGTTGGACGCCAAAAACAAGTGTCTGTACCTAATGCCAGTCTCCAATTTCGGGCCTCTTCAGCAAATTTCCCTTTCCCCTGAGAGAGCAGTTTCCGATGAGGGCTGCAAGGGGCGACCGACGCTGAAGACGAGTGTTCCGAAGGGCACTTTGCTGAGACACGGATGCGCAGAGGCCGAGCCCCCGTCCAGCCCCCCCTCTGCCACGGTCACGAGCCCTCCCCCCTCCCTCCGCCCGTGCATGGCCATGCCCGGCACCCCGTCCATGCCTTCGTGTTGCAGGGGGTCGTGGAGGCGCAGCGCCTGACGCCCCCGCCGCCCCCGCGCCGCCAAAGCCCCGCCCCCATCCTCATCGAAGACTTCCCCCCCGTCCCGGTACCGGAGGACCTGCACCCGGGCCATGCGGCGCAGCTGGCGGCCGAGGCCGTGTGTAGCCCCCAGACGGAGCCGGAGCCGGAGCCGGGCCCCCGAACCCCCAGCATCAGCGCTTATGACCCAGCCAAGTATGTGGGGGACTGTGAGCCAGGGCATGAGGGTAGGCCTCGGGGGCGTATGATGGCTGCCACGAGGTGCGCGGGCCTGCCCCCCATCCCCCCCCCCCCTTGGGGCGTGGGAGGGGGTTGACAGAGGACATGCCGGTGCGGCCGATCGGACGCGCCCGTTAGGGCCCCATGTGCCGAGACCGTTTGTGTCTGCGGCTGAACACCGCATGTCGAGCGGTGCTCCGACCCCCCCCCCCCCTCCCCCCCGCCGCCCCGCAGCACTTGGAAGGGGAGTTGTGGGTCAGCCCCAAGCGCAGGATCCCCTTGGGATGGCGCACGTTTGTGGGGAGCACACCGTTTGTGTGGCATTGATGGGCGTGGCATGCCCCAACGTATGAAATGGGATGTTCAGCCCCCTGTGACATCATTTGGGGGAATATCCGTACCTCCCAATCAAGGTTTCAATCTTGACCCCTCAAGCGCTCCCCAACCTGAGTGCTGCTTTGGGGGGGGAGGGGGGTGCAAAAAGATTTTCGAAAATTTGAACCCCCACTTTTTCTTACCTCAAATCACCGATTTATCTTGGGAACGTTTTGATCTTGAGACAGAAAATTCTCTCCGTTCCCACCTCTACGGGATTTGGCTGGCGGAGTGGGATGACGGGCGGTTGATGGAATGATGGGATGATGACCGAGTGCGGTCGTTGCGCGTGTTGGTTGTCAACGTTTGTCACGAAAGTGTTTCCGGCGGCGTTGGGGACCCTTTGGCACCCCTGGAGAGGGGTGGGGTTGGGGATGCCATGACAGTAGATCCACGGTGGGATGCAAAAGGACGTGTGGTGCAGGGGACGTGATCATTGTGAGTGGTCACAGTATCAAAAGAACCTGAATTTTCGGGTGTTGAGCTGTTGAGGGTGAAGAGCTGCTTTGGCACTTTTCTCCCCTTTTCAGTGCAACAGTAACACGTTTCTTTCATACGGGCATTGGCCAGCCCCAGGCAGGGCTATGTACAGTCTGGGTTCACCCTGTTTGGGCATTGGGTGCTGAGGGGAGAGAGGGGGGGGGGGGGGGGGTCAGGGATGTACTAGAACGGCCGTACACCTCTCCTCCCCTTCCAATTTTTGAGGCTAACAGCTAAAATTTTTGCTTCGGCGCCAAGAGGATTTAAACTTAAGAATTTTCGGCGGGGACAATAGGGGGACCCAAGGAGGAGGGATGTCCCAGCCAACCCCCCACCCCCTTTCAGCCCCCCCCCCCCTTTCTCATGCATACCTGGGGGGGGGGGGTTCCCCAAGGGACTGGTGTACAAAATGCTCAGGCCCCCTGAGCAGCCGAAGTCCAGCGTGAATGTTGTGTTTTTGGTTTGATACCGCGACCCCTCGCGACGATGGAATGAGCAATGAAATGAAATGACAAGATGGTCCATCACTCGCAATGTGCCTGCAGCCCGAGCGTCGTCACTGCCCCACGGGGGACCACACGCACAACCCTGAGCCACGCATCTCCAGCCATTTGCACCACTGCACAGCATCACATCCCCCCCCACCCCCCACCCTCTTGGGCACCTGGTCAACGCCACGGGCAACAGCCCGTCTCTGGGACAGCCGACCCCGGAGTAGTCAAACAGGACAAGTCATCCAGGGGCTCCGTTGACACAACCAAAACACGTTCGGACCCACAGAGGACTGCATAGTGTTCTGCACCTGCGACCCGCCGTAAGGTGCAGCTGCGCATGCTGCGGTCAGGTCAGCACTTCGTGCCCCCATCGTGCTTGCCGCCCCATGTGTGCTGACTGCCGCCCTGGTTTGCGCATTACCACCCCCGGCCCTGTCATACTGCAGCTGCCCCTGATGCCCCTGATGGTTCAGATGGGGTTTGAGGCGGTCCCCTCTCCTGCGGGGGGGCTGGGGGGCCGGGGGGGGGGGGGGGTGAATGGTGCGGCGACTGGAGCGACGACTGGACTATATTACAGCATGTGAGCTCCCTTCCACCTTATGGTGGGAGGTGAGGGGAGGGGGTGCAGATCTATATGTGTGTGACACAGCGCGGCAGCTGGCTGTCTTGTTTGTTCATTGCCGGTGTTTCCAGCCATGACTCTGGTTCTCTGTTTGTCTGCAGCGTGTCCCAGTATTGCATGTATGACACTGATGATGTTGCCTCCATTCTCACACAAAGACATGTCGGGCTTGCAAGTGAGGGAGGGGGGTGTCAATAGAGCCCCCAAAATCTGGGGGCGGGGGGCGTTGGGAAAAGGGCTCAATTGACAGGCACCATTAATCAGTTATTATGAACTCTGGCGCCAAAGGCGCCGAAATTTTTTTTAAGCATTAAATTGGTCTTTTTTTTTCACCAAATATATGGCAAATGATGACTTTTCTGAACCCCCTCGACGCACTGATTCCAAAAATCCAATTTTCATTTTTTGCCAATTTTGGGGTCCAGGTCACCTCCGAGGCCCCGGGGTCAGTCTCGGTAGGATATTGGGGGTCCTGTCAATTGAGCCCTTTTTGGGGGAGGGGGAGGTCTAGCCAGGGGGCTCTATCGACCCCCCCCCCCTCAATTGCAAGCCCGGTTGCCCAAAACAAGGTGCATTTCCATTACGTCTCACAGACCTTTTTTGCGAAAGGAGCCTGGGGCTGTTTCTCGGCTCTTGACAAGCTTTTCTTGCATGTGCTGCTTGTTGTGCTGATGTCTCGCTCACCAACACCACACACGCAACGGCTCACACGCCACCATCCAGGGGGGAGTGGGGTGGGTCCTGCGCCAGGGGCCCCCCTGGGCCTGCAGGCGCTTTGCACCCACAACTGCTTCACGACCACCGCAACCCGCCCCTTTTCCTTCGCATTGTTCTGAATGCCTCTGTGTCCCCCTCCGCCTCCCTCCTGTTTCTTAGGCGGCCCAACTGGGGGTGCTAAAAAAACACCCCTTTGGCCCCCTTTCTTTTGGGTTTGCAGAAGCCCTTTTCTGTAGCAATGTTGCACCCACTGTAATTGGGGAGGGTCGCAGACACCGTGTTCCGGAGGTGTTTGAGCCGGGCACTGTCAGAATTCTGACTGTGCCTTTGCCTTTCAGAGAGTACGCTTCATGGAAGGGTGATCGGTCACATGGCTACAAAGTACTGGAGCTGAACAATGCAAATTCTGGTGGTTTACATTGTCCAGTGATGTGTGCCTGCCTTGGGCACTATGGCGAATGCAGGCAGGCATAACTGGACAATGCAAACCACCACGTTTTGCACCATTCAGCCCCAGTCATCTGACCGATCACCCTTCCATGAAGCATACCCTGTAAAAGGCAAAGGCACTGTCAGAATTCTGACAGTGCCCAAGTCGACCACCTCCGGTACATTGAGTCTGCCAGTCACCCCTATTACAGTGGCTGCATTAGCGACACATCACTGTACATTTTTTTCCATGCTAGGTGTTTTCCATGACATGTGTGGCGTGTTATGTGTGGCACGTTGTGTGTTCCATATGGTGTGTTCCATGTGTTGTATTGCATATTGTGTGTTACATGCTGTGTGTTGTGTGCTGTGTGGTGTACATAGTGTAAATGCGTCATTCTGTTTATGGTCTCTGACGCATGGTTGCAGAACCATCTGGGGGTAGCCCAAAAACCCTGACAGCAACCCTGACGACAAAAATTCTCACAGCAATCATGCATGGAGTGGTGGAAACCCATGTTTGTGGGCAGCGCATATTTGGAATGCAATGCAAACCCCCTCACAGGCTACATTTTGGGAGCTTTTGGCCCATTTGTTGGCAGGCAAAAAACATGCAAAAACGGCAGTTTGAGGCAATTTTGACACCCAAATGGCACGGAACAGCCAGTTGCAGGCACGCTGAAAAAGCGCAGGTCTGTGTACCAGTGTTTGTAGAAGGGTGGCAAAGGGGGCAGTCACATAACCAGGGTCCCAAGGACGATTGTAGATAGGATGGGGAAAAATACTGTCAAACAGCAACATCCGGACCGTTGTTTTTCTGTGAACCCTTGTCCTGTGACCTGGCCGCCACAGGGTGCGGGTAGAGAACGTATGTTGGACACTATGCATGAAAGGGACGGGCCAGAGAAACGCATGTGCGCGTATGCAGATTCTTATACGTGCGGACAGCATTGCACAATACCACAAACAGCTTGGGTAGAAGCAACACAATGTGTCACTGTCAGAATTCTGACAGCGTTCCTTGCGAATAGCACGGCTACGGAATTGATGTTCCCAGTTGTGCCTTCCGCAATTATATTCGCTGTCAGAATTCTGACAGTGACACCTTGTGTTGCTTCAACCCAAACTGTTGGTAGTCATGTGCACTGCCGTCCGCAGCTATGCGAATTTGCATACGACAAGGATTGCCACAAATGCGTTGCTCCGGCCCGTGCCTTTCATGCATAGTGTCCAAAGTGCCTCCTCTACCCGCACCCTTTTTATCCTGTGGCGGTTAGGTCCTGGAACAAGGGTTTGCAGAAAAACATCTGTCAGAATTTTGCTTTCTGACAGCGTTTTTTCATGTCCTCCCCCATCCGAATTAAAACTGTCCCTGGGACCCTAGTTACGTGACTGCGCCCTTGCCACCCCTCTGCAAACACTGGTACACACACCTAGCCAATGCTGCGCCTTTTTCAGTGTGCCTGCAACTGGCTGTTCCATGCAATTTGGGTGTCAACATTGCCTTAAACAGTCGTTTTTTCATATTTTCTTGCCGGCCAATAAATGGGCCAAAAGATGCCAAAATGTAGCCTGTGAGGGGGTTTGCGTTACATCCCAAAGGCGCGCTGCCCACAAACATGGGTTTCCACCACTCCATTTTCACTGTCAGAATTCTGACAGTGCCCTTTTTGGACGCACCCCCAGTTGGGCCGCCTAAGTGTTTGGGTCATTGCTGTCCAGCTGCCTGTCTGATGGTGTAGCAGACTGCCTAAGCCCCGCCATCCACTCGGACCCCTGCACTCATCCCCTGCACTCATCCCCTGCACTCATCCCCTGCACTCATCTTGCCCTGCAGGCCCCGCACTATCCCACGCCCCGTCTCTACAAAATCCACGGCCAGCTACATCGGACCGCACCGCACCTTATTCTCTGTGAGGATCATCCAGAGCCTGGTGAGCTTCTTCACAGGCCATCGATGGGAGCCACAGCAGCAGGGAGAGGCCACGCTCGTCGCAGACTGTGTATAGTGGACAAGGGAATGGTAGTTTGCCAGCGTGGGCTGGTGTGTGCAGCTTAGAGGAGACAGTATGGCGTGTGGATGCCGGAGGGGTCTCTGGTTACCATGGGGTGGGCTGGGGTGGGCTGGTCTGGGGTGGGATGATTGTTGGGAGGCAGAGTCCCAGTTGGGGTAGGGCATGTCGTAATCTGTGCCCCTCCCGCCGTCGCCTTGCCCCGGCGACAATCGTTGAGAGTGCGGCCAGGCAGCGGCCCTGCGCCGCCTCAAGGCGCGCCAGCCGCTGTGCCGCCCCGTAGGTCCTCCCACCTGGAGCAGGGCGTGGGGCGTAGGAGGTGCTAAGGGCACCTCAGTAGCCTTTGGGGGGGGCTGCTTGGGGCCCAAGGCCCCAGACAAGCCACAAGCAAAGGACTGCATTCCCCATGCCATCGGCATTGATTTGTTGCCACGTGCAGTGCCCCTTTGAGGGTGCCATCCCACCGAACCGATCTGAAACCATCGATTTGGAACAGATATCCACTGCACTACCACCGCCGCTCTTCACCCCTGACCTCGTGTGCCGCCCGTGCTCACCATATTCCCGGTGCCCGAGGCTGGTGTCTGGACTGCACCTCTTTCGGCCGTGCAGCAACACGTCTCCAACAGTGACCTGAGGGAGGGAGGGAGCGACAGGAGATCAGGGGGGGGACGGATTCACGAGAGCACGGAGGGACTGATCATGCACGTGCATGCGCATGTGCCTGCCCTTTGCGGTGGGGTGGCCCCCAAAACCGGTTAAGACCCCGCCATCGAGTAGAGCTGCCCCCCGTCATGGGCCCGACCGTCTGTTGTGGCACTGAAGAGGAGTGGGCGGGCACTGGGGGCTTTGGTCCGACCAACGCCCGTCCCTCTCCCCACTCCCCCAGTTCCTGGGAACAGGCATCCCCTTGTGTGCAGAGCACGGCGCAATAGGGGGGGGGGGTGCACCTGCAACGGCAGTATGCACTGTTGCAGTCACGGACGCAGTGATGATGTGGGGGTCACGGGCCTTTAGGCCCGGCGGTGCAATCCGTGTCACGGAGCATCACTGATTTCCGTGGAATACCCCTCAAGACACGCATACCGACCCCTGGACACGCATACCGACCCCTCGTACACCGCCCGTACAGCCCCGGGGACATGCCGCCACACGCCCGCATGCGAGGGCACTGCTGTTGGGTGTCTTAGACCCCAACTGCCCGGATCCAGCACAGAGCCGTTGCTCTGGACCCATCGGATGCCTTCTCCCTCTAACCCCCATGCGAGGGCTCTGTGCACCACTGCGCCCTGTGGGGTGCATTGTGGGGATGCATTGTGTGGCATAGTGGCCTGCTCCTGAGGCCGCTTTGCTTGAGCGAATGTCCATCCAACATCGGACGACGGGAATGGAGCGCACCTTCATGGAAGAGAATATCCCCATTCTTCTTAGGTTTGTACAGCAACAATTGTGGGTACTTCATGGGAAGACGGAACGGGGGTTGCGAGGGCACATCAATGTCCTTCAGATGCAGTGGAAACACCATTGGTATGGGCTGTGGGCCTGGGGTGCTGTGGGGTGTGTGGTACGCCTGCCTGCCCCCGCAGTATGTGTTGATGAGGCCTTTTTTCCCCCTCTAGGGCGGGAGGGAGGTCAGGCTGCTGCGGGGCTGGGGGGGGACGGGGGGCATATGGACACAGGGGGGCTTGGAGGGATGCGGGCAGTCCTGTGCATTCCTGTGCACATCAGTGCAGGTGTGGGCATGGAGGGGCGCCCCGCACCGCGCAGCACCCCATGTCGTGCAGCGCTGCTGTGTATGCCCAGCAGCAGTGAGCCACTGTCCAGGGGTGTGGGCTTGGACCGGGCTCCACTTGCCCCACTGCCCCTTGACTCTGCCCTTGACCCACCCTCTGTCTGGGGGCGTTCGTGGAGCGGTGTTTTGGTTGCGAGCCCCTCCACATCGCCCTCAGCAGCCCGTTCATTGGCCGGCATCCCGTGAGGCCCGCTTACAGATCGTCTGTGATGTCTCTGCTGGCTCTGTGCGCCTTTGGCCGGGGCACTGAGGGGCATTGTGCTAGCGCGGCCCTTTGACTTACCACATTGTTCTATTGTGTTTGGGTGGGCCTTCCGTGTCTGGGTGCAGTCCCCTGTGGGTCTTGCAGAAGCCCTCCGGCGGTGCCATAAGTGCAATGGTTTGCCTCCACGCGTTTGCGTGCGGCCCATGCGCTCCCCAAGTGCACCTCGCTTTTTTGGCACTATCCACGTGGGGCCCAATCTGTTTCCATCGGGGCGTACTGCGCGCTGTGCACAAAGGTTGTACAGGACTGTACCGAAGCTGCATAGTAGTCCCTAGTACCAGTTACAAAGTGCCTTGTTATGCATCTATAATTATGAGTCGCTTGCATGCTTTCCCCTCATTTCTTGTGTATTGGTGTGTGTTCCTTTGCATCCTGTCTTATAAGTTTGTGGTATCTATCAAGAATTTGGATTTGGATTGGCCCCTTTCCGGGGGATATGGACTAGCACGTCAGGCGAGCACGCCCACTGGCGTCGCATGATTGACAGGATGACCGTGGGTGGAGTGCAACTCCCCAACGGTCCTATCTATGTGCTTGAGGATTCAGATGAGACTATGCAGGCCCCTGAGTGGGCTAGCTATTTGTCCATCGTTGATGGGGCTCTTAACCCTGTACCTTTGTGTGACCTAGATTAACCTATGCTCGAAGAGGTCATGGCTGAAAATCATGGCCTGGTGTCGTGTATTCCTGGCAGTACATATCTCACCAAAAGAGTGCACATCAAATGCCCGGGCTGTCCAACATTGTGGGGGTGTAGTATGGTATGTACAGGCAAGAATATTGCCAATTGTAGCAAAACCCCCCAATTTCTCCCTGTCATGTGCGCGCTGTGCACGCGCTATGCCGACACGCCCCCCATGTGCTTCCTCATTTATGGCTCATAGGTCATGGTGGGGCTGGAGGGTCCTAGGGCAAAGGAAGCAGAAGGGCAGACTCGGCCACCATCTGACACCAGCACTCCCCACTTGACCAGTAGATTATGAATTGCTAACCACCAAACCCGTCCTCAAACTGTCGATTATTGTTGATCGGTCTGTGCAGTGCGTTGCGCTGAAGCCTGAAGCCTGATACGCGACACAATGGGCGGTCCTGCCTCTGCAGTGTGTCATCTGTGCGCCTTGTTGGGTTGGGTGCGCTGTTGGGTGCGATGTTGGCAGGTTTGCGGTGATTGGGCGTTCCCCCATCTCTTTGCATTGTGTCAAAACGCCACTTGGGGTCACACAGTGCAAATACTCTGGTCGAGCGCTTGAGTGACACCGTCAGCTTGTGCATTCTCACCCCTGGCCCCCCAGCCCCCCTCCCTGGAAAGCACTAGACCCCCCTCCCCCGACCAAGAAAAGGAGGAAGGGTCCTTGTCCCTGACCCCAACCTTTGAACTGTCGGAAAGCGGACCCAGAGAACATTCTGGATCACTGAACTGAAGGCAATGAAGACTGTGGTGGCAGGCATGGTTGGAGCTAATTGCGGTGGGGCAGACCTGACCCATTTTGGCCCTACTGAACCTGTGTGGCACCCCCCCCCCCCTCCTTTTTTATGGATACTGGGGGGGGGGGGGACTTTGGGAGGGGAGAATTTCACGGGGAAAATTTCGCCATTAAGAAAAGTGGCGAAATATTCCCTGCGGCGAAATTGCGGTGTTGGACCCAGGGTTCTTCCTAGTGTGCGTCCCACCTTTGGTGGTGGGGGGGGGGGGGTATCTCAGAATTATAGGGTTGGTGGGTTTCCAACCCCCCCCCTCCTGGTCAAGAAAAACCTTGGTGTGACCAACAACTTCACTGTAAATTGATATGCAGGTGAATACTGTCCACTGAGACATGTCTGCAGCCCAGAAGTAACAGTGCGTTTGAAGCTTCAGGATTCCTGGAGGTGGCGAAATTTTCCCCGTCGACCTTGTCCCCTGACAAGTCCCCCCGCCCCCCGTGCTGATTAGTGCTGAGCACAGAGTTGAAGATTATCTTGCGAATTCTAAAGATTTGCGAAAATATTTAATTTCTGGCACAAGGTGTTGTTGTTCGGCAAAAAAAAAAAAACAACGCAAAAAAATAATGAATTATTGGCTTCATGCCTTACGCAAAAATGGGTTCCGCAAAAAAAAATCGCAAAAATGAAATAATTTTTGCCCCTGCCCCTCTTTTTGCAAGAATGCCAAAATCGCGAGAGAGTTTGCCCAACTGCTTGTTGTCCCCCTCTTCCGTGTCTCATGCCCGTTCTGCACCTTGCTTTGCTTTCAGAGAATGATGCATCCGGGATTGTCACAAGTGTTAAAATAGTGGAATGTGGCTGTTGATATTCCCCAAAGCAGATAAAGGGGCTAGTTTGGGACATGCATATTTGAATGCGGCTGTTGATGTGCCCCAAAGCAGATAAAGGGCTAGCTATTATGGACAAGTTTGGAACTGGTTTGTTGAAAAACTGGTAGACCTGAACCATGCTTGTTGGTGCTTATCTGTGCTATGGACTGCAATCCCAAAGTCCAAGGTATGCACAGTTTCTTGCAGTAGCAACAAAAGGAATCAACCCCAATCCCCAAAACGCAAAAAAAAACCGCAAAAAAATCAATTTTTGGTCCAACACCCTACGCAAAAATGGGTTCCGCAAAAAAAATCACAAAAAAATTTTCTTTTGCCCATTTTTGCCCATTTTGGATGCTGCCGCAAAATTTTTGCTTATTATTAATTCAAAACACCCAACGCAAATATTAGGATTCCGCGAAACTTTAGAATTCGCACGGTAATGCCGTTTGGATCCTTAACGTCTTTGTGCCACAACCTGCCACCATGGAGAGACAGAAGCGGTGGGCCAACACAGCGGCTTTGGTGAATCTTCAGGACTCAAGACCTGGACACAGTGGCGAGAGGCCAGTAGGCGCGGCCAACAAACCAACCCCAAGGCCTTGTGCCACCACCCCCCCCCCCCCCCCTGTACTGTGGGGATGGGTCCGCCCCCCCAATGCCGGCAGATCCATGTCCACAGCATTTTCCTGGTCTCTTGCCTGATTCCTTGGCAGTGTATACCCATGTTAATCCCTCATACCCTGTGTTTGCACTCGATATACACCGCCGGTGCTCCCTCTGCACTGAAGCCAACCTGGCAGACATGGGGGTGACCCCCCGGCGGGGATCAATCCCCTGAATGCGAGGTGCAGCTTACACCACATTCTCTGGGGATGTCCACAGGGACATTGGAAAGACCATGCTGGGCTCATGGTTGAGAAGCTTTGAAAACCTCGGAATCACGGCTGAACCAGCTGTTCTCGACAATAGAAATGCCGTAGTGTGGTACTTTGGCATTGAAGATAGCTACAATTTCCTCTCCACACACACTGTGCAACAATGCCCATATTCAGCCCCCGCTTACAAGGCCATACAGATACCCGCAATAACGATATCACTAGGAGACATGGAAGCGAGGATAAGGGGGAGGTGGATGGGCAGGAGGATTTCTGTGGCCTCCATGCTCCATTGAACGGCTCCTGAAAGCATACTAATGATTGAATGCCAAGTAACAGCACAACAGCAGGCATCCCCCACCCTACCATACTTGGCGCTAACACCTGCCAAAATTGCTAGTGACCTGCCGACACCTGCCGGACCTGTGTGTGTGTGTGTGTGTTTCCATGTGCCTCTACCAAACTGCTTGAAACCTGCCGACACCTGCCGAAAATTTTTGTGACACCTGCTGACACCTGCCGTAGCAGGTGTTAGCGCCAAGTACGCACCCTACCCGCCACCCCTTGCGCAAACAGCAGCCGGTCCAAAAAGCATGGGGCGCTATTTCCTTCCACTTGAACCTGGACTTCGGTGTCTTCTTTTTTTGGTTTCGGCAGATATCAGAGCAATTGATGATGTTTTGCATGATTTGCACTTTGCAGATGCTGTTTTCTTTGCTGTGCTGTTTGCTGTTCTGCGCATTGTTGCCTCCTCTGATATGTACTTTGTCCTATTCTACTCCCGCATTCAGTGCTAAAGGCTACAGTGCCACTGCTTGTGTGCTCTTGGACTGCGCGCAAACAGTGGAGTGTCCCAACAGCATGGGGCGCAGTTTCTGCAACCTTTGTCGTTTGGTTGATGTTTGGACAGCAGTGGGGTTCACAAGCAAAGACGCCAGAGCAGAAATCCATTTCCACCAGCCACTGCTTCCAACTCGGCTTGTTTCTTCTCCACGTGGGCTGCAATACTGACTAGCATGTCCTCCCCACTCAGTTTCACCATTGGTGCCTCTGAATAGCCCAGAACGGCGAATGTCGGCCTGTTCTTGGGACAATTCTGCAGGTACTACACAATAATTTCCAAAAACAAATTGCGTGTCCATTCCAAGCCTTGTAATTGATTTGAGAAGCCTCCAAAACTTGACCTCAATAAAAATCAACACAGTCAACACGAAGCAAACGGAGTCTTCATGTCCCTCAAGGTGTAGTGGTTTCAACTCACTAGAGTCCTCATCAGTTGTAGACACAAACAATCAAATATTCACAAGGTGGTGTCACAAAATGGTCCGGTTGGTGTTCCACGATGTAGAATGCTTGCCAATGGGGGGAATGGAGCACGAGGGAGGACCGGGCATGGTGCGAGTATTTGAGTTGTTCTCGGAACCACTTCCTCTAATTTAGAGGGTACCGCATGCCGTTGTTGGGGCAAAAGGGCACAAATTGTGTGCTCACATCCTTTTGTTTGTTTTCCCACATAGCAATGTCTCTTTCATGGCTTCCCAGTGGTGTCACTATCACGTACACCCATTCTACTGGCGCCCCAGTTGCGGCCACTGTTGAAGCACCGTCCGAATGTGGAATCAAGATCAATATTTGTGTAGAATGGCTGAGAGAAAAGTGGGTGGGCCAACCACAAAAGGTGTTCCTTAAGGGTTTAGGGACAGAATGACCCAAGATGTATGCAATGAAGTGACGACATTTGTGTAGAATCGCTGAGAGAAAAGTTGGTGGGCCAACCACAAAAGGCCAAGCAATAACAGCAACTATCCAGAGCGCATCAGGAAGTGACAATGACCATGCAGGACCCACCAGGAACAACAAGCATTGAGAGCCAACCAAGGGGAATGGTAACACTTCAGAGCATACCAGGTACCATCTACAACCCCTCTCCCGGTAGACCATCTGCTGGGGAAGTTGTTCAAATACGTGGCACGGTGCGCGCACGGTGCGAGTACTCCCTCGCACGAGTGCGTACTGGCTGGGGTCTTGAACATCAGTTTTGGGTTTGATCTCAGCCCAGATCTCAGGCGTTTCGTCACTTCAGGATTGTCATTCATTGTGACCCTTCCCAACCCATTGGCCTGCAGCACGGAACACACATGCACATGCGCACGCGGTACTGTTCACCATGGGGCCAAGAGATGGGCATTTCCAATGTCCTCAAGCGCTTGTGGCTTGGGGGAACCGTTCTTGGTCGTATCTGTGGTGCATCTGTGCAGGATCTTTTCGGGAGTCTACCGATGGAATGCCCACGCGATGGCCCCGGGTGCAGCCTGGGGTGCTCTGCTCCTCTGTACTATGATGTGGGGACTGGCCGAGGCACCCAGTGGCCCTCCAACCCAAAGGCGGCCCTTTCTTTCGTGGGCGTGCTTGCGGTCTGTGCTCTGGTGGCCAGTGCTGTGGCTAGTCCTGCACCGCGGGCCACCGCTGCGGCATTGTACTCCCCAAGTACGACCACCCTGCGCCCCGCTGCACAGAGCGCGCTGCTGAGTCGGCCCGGCCATCATGTCCCTGCCGGGCACGGCACCCCGAGTCTGCGATCAGGGGCACAACCGTCTGCCACTGTGATGGAGGCAAAGGTCGGGGGCCGGGGCACTGAGCCTGGGGCCATGCTCCCGCTGTTTCACAACGAGGGCCTGGGGTATGGGGCGGTGGGGATCGCTATCATGAGTGTTGTGTCCGCCGTGGCGTACGTGTTGGGGCGGCAGAGCGCCAAGGGCCCCGAGATGCAGGCGGTCCACGTCCACCGATGGGCCATGGCCGGGGCAGCAGCAGACCAGGACCAGCAGCAGACCGCGACACAAGAGCAGGCCCCGGAGGGGGAGCCGCCGAAGAAGGAGTTCCTTGTGGATGGGGAGCCGGTGTTCGACGACAACGGGAAGCGCCTCACCAGGTCTCAGGCACCTCCCAAGCCACGCCCCCACGGCCCCACATCCACTGCCCTGCAGCCTCAAGCTCCTGCGCTCATTGCTTGACGCCTGTACACCACTGTTCACCGGTCGGGAGGGGAGGGGGGTCAGATCAGACAGGCTGCAACATGCCGCCTCTGACCTCTGTTGATGAATGGGTCTGCTCTCTGCTGCCGGCGGCCTGCGGGGGTGCACAGACCAGCCCGCCCACTATCTGCTGCTGGTGAACAGCCCCTGGGTCTTGCAGAGGAACCTGTGGGTACATCATGGGCCGAGTGCACCCCCACAGGCAAGTGGGGCTTCTTTGTGTGGGGCCTCCGTGGGTCATGTGGACCTGAGGGCTGGCAGCCAGTCAATCAGGCGGCGCGGTCAGGTCCTCCGCCCGGTAGACCTCCTGTGCCCTCTGTGCCCCATATCCCAAAGCCCGTGCAGGCACTGCCCCAGATCCACTGCCCCCTCCATCCCATGCCCCGGACGCCCAGACCCATCGCTGCTTTGTCACCCGCCTGCCTCGTTGCCGATCAGGGATACATATAATTCTGGCGCCACTTGGGGGGGGGTCCGGGGGGGGGGGGCGTCGGAGAGGAGAGTATTGTATGGAGGGGCGTCATATCAAGAGAAACACACAGAACAGTGTCCGGAGGCAGAGGCTGCTGTCTGGAGTGAAGTTGCGTTGCTATGGTGTTTCTCCCTCACTAGTGCTGGGCGAGCGGCCTGGCTTTGCCTTGGAATGGGTTGGGTCAAGGCCTCACCCTGTTGCCAACCCACGGTCTGCGCTCCCTTTGGGACCTGACTGGGCGGCCGTACCCGGGTGTCCGGTCGCAAGGCCTGCCGGACTGTTGACATGTCACAACATATGCAAAGGGCCATAGTGGGAGATCAGCAGTTCCGAAAATGTTGTGACGCCCAAAACGCTCCACGGGTTTTTTGTTGACAAACATCGTGACGTTTTGTCACAATAGGGGTGGGGGGGGGGGTTGGAGAAGGGGGACCCCCCCCCAGTTATATGTATCCCTGGTGCCGATAGCTGTAAGCCATCCCCCCCCCCCACCCCCTCGTCTGCCTGCCCACTTCACCGGCCATGCCCCTCAGCAAGCAGCAGTACAAGAAGTACATGAAGAAGCTGCAGCAGAAGGCCAACAAGAAGAAGAACGCGCAGGCCCGGCAGCAGAAGGCGCAACAGGCAGCCGCACAGCCCAAGAAGAAGAAGGAGGTGTCCTCGGAGTATGCCGGCACTGTGTTGCTGCCTCAGACATCCTTTGAGCTGCGGGCCAACTCTGCTGTTCGGGAACTTGAGATTCAGAAGTTCTGGGAGGAGGAGAAGACGTACGAACAGATCCTGCAGGTGCTGCCGGAGGGGCCCAGGATGCAGGGTGAAGGGGGCAGCGTAGAACTGCCAGTGAAGGACTGTTATGGGATGTTGCATCCGATGGGTGTTGGATGTCCACATCCGTCCCTGTCCCACTGTATGCCAATGCCCGTGCCCGTGCTTGTACCTATGCCCAGGTGTGTGCCTGTGCCTCCACCAACGCACGTACCTACACTCTTTTCACCGCCTGAATGGTACATCCACGTGTTCACGCTTCTTTTCATGTTATATGCACCAAAAGCAATATAATTGAGTTTTGTACACTGCAGAGGCAAATCAACGGATGCATGAGGCAGAAATCAATCCATTTAGCGAAACGATAAGAATCAATATTCTCCAAGAATAAAGAGTCAGAGCCTCTGAGCACTTTGTATGGCAAGCATGTGCAAGAGTTCAAGGTCAAGTGGAGCAGGACCAAGAAAATTTACACTGATCTGGTCAAGGAGTAGGTCTCCGTACATTGGCAGCCCTTTGAACATATCTCCCCCCCCCCCTTGCGCAAGCACCGCCTTGTCTAGGCACCAGGTCCTGGTCTGACCGTCGCTTTTACCGAATTTTCTGACCACGGCTTTTACGGTCAGAAAGTAGGCAAAGCGTGATCGTGTGCTGATTGTAGAGGGAAAGAGGGGCTGTTTCATGCTTGTGATGAGTCCTCCTGCTCATTGTGCTTGGTACTGCACCCCACTGCTCTTTGTTTTGGTGTGATTTTCAGCCATGACTAATGTCGTTACCCCTGGCTTGGCTGTCACGTACGTCCGGTCCACTGGTGAGCATGCGCCTGCCACTATCATCCGTGTATCTACTCGTGGGGAAGATTCCACAACCGAGGAATTACAACTTGGGAGCGCCTAGAGTTGCCCCCGCCCCACCAAAACCGCCCTGTTGCGACTATTGTGCTTAGGGTGAGGTATGGGCAGGTTTTTGGGACATGCTTTCTTTTGGTACCGCGCGTGGAGCGGTTGCACCGCCTTGTCTAAGCACCAGAACCCGGTCTGACCGTCACTTCCCTGACCTGGCTGGTGCTTGCGCAAGGGGGGGGGGGGGGGGGGATGCTGATTTCTTTCGTTTTATGCTGCAATTTCTGTGCCTGCAAATGTGCGTGTATGGTGGTAGTGTGGTCCCCCAGGGGGGGTGGGGGACCGTCACTTGGTGACCGTCCCCCAAGGGGTGGTGGGGGACCGTCTTCCCTGGGGTGGGGAAGGACAAGGGGGGGGGGGGGTCAGAATCTGGCCCATCCTGTTCACCCAGTTTATGACGATGGCAAGGGTGGTGGTTGGAAGTGGTGGGAGTGACATTTTATGTTGTTGAATTCTCATGTTTCGGCTTATGCAACGTGCCCAGCACGAATGGTTTGCGGTCTGGTGTGGTGTACTTGGGGGACTTCCCTGGGTGAGGATAAATTTGGGGCTCGAGATAGGATACTTAATACAAAGGTAGCGCGCCAGGCATGCGCCGGGCAAACATTCCCCCTGGGTGTTTGGGCTTGGTGGTTGCTGCCGCTGCTGTTGTCATCGTTTCCGTTGTTGTGATGATGAATGATGGATGGTGGATGGTGAGGGGGATGATGGCGATGACGATGTGAAACAGCACAGGCTTTTTTTCTATCCCAGTCCCTCGTCCCCCTCCCCTCAACTTCACCGTCGTGGGAATGACCGAGTCTGAAGCATTTGCCAGCGCCGGTGTGGGAGGGGGACGCAGCACTTTGTGAGCAGAGGGGCAGCTGCCCGACTCTCACCGACCGAACAACTACCGTTCCCCCAGTGGCGTGGGACATGCCATGTAGACCATTGCCTCCCACAGACCCCAAGCAGCGCGTGCACCCAGAAGGGTACCCCCCGGCACCCTTACTTGATGGCACCCCCCAACAACAACAACAACAATTGAAATCGGGGCATACTCACTCAGCCCATACCCCCCCCCCCCAAAAAAAACGAGCCCCAAATTGGGGTTCACGCCTCACGGGCCCCACCAGCGCCATGCCCAACGCTTCTGCTGCCCATGCCCCCCGCGTCCCCTTGGGCGTCCCGCCGCAACACCCCCCCCCCCCCCGCTGCCGTGCCAGAGCGCCGAGACCGCGCAGCGCTTCACGCTGCACGACGGGCCGCCGTACGCCAACGGGTCGCTGCACATGGGGCACGCCCTGAACAAGATCCTGAAGGACGTCATCAACAAGTACCAGATGCAGCGGGGCCGGCGCGTGGAGTACATCCCGGGCTGGGACACCCACGGCCTCCCCATCGAGCTCAAGGTCCTGCAGTCCCTCAGCCCCGAGCAGAAGGCCGCCCTGCAGCCCATGGAGCTGCGCCGCCTCGCCCGGGAGTTCGCCCTCGAGACGGTGGAGGCCCAGAAGGCGTCCTTTGAGCGGTACGGCGTCTGGGGCAACTTCGCCCAGCCCTACCTCACGCTCCTGCCCGAGTACGAGGCGGCGCAGATCCGGGTCTTCGGGAAGATGGTGGCCGGGGGCCACATCTACCGGGGCCGCAAGCCCGTCTACTGGAGCCCCAGCTCCCAGACCGCCCTCGCGGAGGCGGAGCTGGAGTACCCGGAGGGCCACACGTCGCCCAGCATTTACGTGGGCATGAAAGTCGTGGAGGCCCCCGAGGCGCTGGCCGCGCACGCCGCCGAGGGGCTGGAGCTGGCCATCTGGACCACGACCCCCTGGACCATCCCGGCCAACCGGGCCATCAGCGTGAACCCGGCGCTGAGCTACTCCGTGGTCCAGCGGGAGAGCGGGGGGCTGCTGGTGGTGGCCACCGACCTCGTCGCCGACCTGGCCGCGAGGCTGGGGGAGGGGCTGGAGGTGGTGCGGAGCTTTGAGGGGGCGGAGCTGGAGGGCGTGCGGTACGAGCACCCGCTGGAGCCCGAGCGGCGGAACCCGGTGGTGATGGGGGGGGACTACATCACGACGGACGCGGGGACGGGGCTGGTGCACACGGCCCCGGGGCACGGGCAGGACGACTACCTGACAGGCCTCAAGCACGGCCTGGACGTGTACGCCCCCGTGGACGACAACGGGCGGTTCACGGCGGAGGCCGGGGAGGGCCTGGAGGGGCTGGAGGTGCTGGGCGACGGGAACGTGGCCGTGCGGGAGCGGCTGGAGGCGAGCGGCCACCTGCTGCTGTTCGAGGACTACGCCCACAAGTACCCCTACGACTGGCGCACGAAGAAGCCCTGCATCATGCGCGCCACCTCCCAGTGGTTCTGCTCGGTGGACGGCTTCCGGACGGAGGCGCTGGAGGCGATCTCCAGCGTCGAGTGGATTCCGCAGGTGGTCCCGTTTGTGTTTGGCTGCCGTCTGGGCCACGGCCGGGGAACCCGCCCTACTCCCCCTTACTAAACCTGCCTTACTCCCCAGCCCTTTGTGAGACCCCCATTGTGACCTACCGCTGTGTGTGTGCTGTGACTAAGTACGTTGGGGTGTATGTTTGAGAAAGGGGGGGGGGCGTTGAATTGGGATGGCCTGTGTTCACTTGGAGGAGGACTGGGGGCTGAAGCCCCAACACCGGAGCGTTACACCCGAGCATCCTGAGTGCACCAGAGCAACACGATGCGGTGTGCTTCGGGGATTCGATCCGTGCAAAAGGAAGGTGGTTGGCACCACCGCGCCACAAAATGGGACAACCGCACGCTCAACTCCAGGAAGAGATGGTGGGAACAGATCAATGTGCACATCCCATGTGGGACCATTTTGTTTTGCACAGGAGTACTCCAAGTGATTGTGAAATTGTGGTTTGCTGCTGCTGCTGCCGCTGCTGTTTTGTTGCCATTGCCATTGCCATTGCTGTTGTGGTTAATGTTATTTGTGTTGTTGTTGTTCCTGCTGCTGTGTTGCTGCTGCTGTGACTTCGGAATGGGTGATGGGGCGGGTGAAAGGGGACCACCCTGATCCTCTGCATGACTGTGTGTGGGGGACTTCACGACCGCGGCCCCGGTCCACAGGTCGGCGAGACGCGGATCCGAGGGATGGTGGAGTCCCGGTCCGACTGGTGCATCTCCCGCCAGCGGACGTGGGGCGTCCCCATCCCCGTGTTCTTCGAGGAGGGGACCGGGGAGGCGCTGCTGGACGCGGCCGTGATCGAGCACGTGGCGGGCGTCTTCGCGGCGGAGGGGACAGACGCCTGGTGGACACGGTCTGTGGAGGACCTGCTGCCCGAGCCCTTCCGCTCGGACGGCAAGGCGTACGTCAAGGGCACAGACACGATGGACGTCTGGTTCGACAGCGGGTCGTCGTGGGCGTCGGTGGTGGAGGAGCGGGGCCTGCCCCTGCCCGTGGACCTGTACCTGGAGGGCAGTGACCAGAGCCGTGGCTGGTTCCAGTCCAGTCTGCTGACCAGCGTGGCCGCCACCGGCGCGGCCCCCTACAAGACCGTCCTGACCCACGGCTTTGTGCTGGACGAGAAGGGCTACAAGATGAGCAAGTCCCTCGGAAACGTCGTGGACCCCGCAATCATCATCAACGGGGGGGCCAACAAGAAGCAGGTTGTTGCTGCTGCTGCTGCTGCCCGGGGGGGGGGAGGGCTACCACGCGGGTCCCAGGACGCGGAACCCCCTCCCCCCCCAAGTCCTAGAGTCCTAACAACCGCAACCCGAGCCATTCAGGGAGGGAGCACAGGCCAGAACACATCGGTGGACCTCAGTGAACTGGAAGCAAGAGTGTGGACAGTGGGCCATTGAAGCCGTGGGGAGCAGGCGCGGCCGGAGCCTACAGGGGGGGGGGGGGTTGAGGTCAGTCAAATTCGTGTGGGAAATTTCACGTTTCCAATTGGCCGCAAAATTTCCCACGCGAAATCCAGGGTCTCTGCGAAATTTCCCGCACACCGCCGCAGATACTGTGGACCCCGGTGGGGAGGGTCTGTTTGCTGCATGTGCACTGCATGTTTACAAGCCCTCCCATTTCATTCAGCCCCCGTCTCATGGAACGGTTTTTGGTCCGTAAAACTGCTCCCCAAAGTGAAGTACAACATCTAGTTCAGCATTTGAAGGAGGTTGCCCCCCAAGAAACAGTCCACCGGCAACCTATTTTGCATTGCGTGAATGGCAAATCATGATCTGTGTTCTTCAGTGCAGAGCCCCAGGTTGCCATGTTTCTTGCACAGTTATTGTGATGCTCAACACATTATCTATGAATGTGAACTGAAAAGAGGCGGGCCACTGCAAGCAATTGATGCCCATGCAGAGAAAAGAGCAAGGCCCAGGAGCTCCTTTGCAGGGAGTTACAGTTGCTCTTGCCAGGGATGTAAGTCAAATCCCACTGTCAAATTTCAAACACATGTCAAGACCTGAGACCAACTTGACCCTCATCACTGGCAGAGTGTGGCAGGTAGGTCTCCCCTGCATGGGTCTCCCCTGCATTGTGAGTGGCACCTGTGGTACGGAGCCTGCAAAGCCCTACACACCACAACATTTCTGGGAGTGTCCGCGAAATTTACCACACAAAATCCAGGGGTCTTCACAAAATTTCCCACAGCGAAATTTACCAGCGCGAATTTGACTTGGCACGAAATTACCCCCCTGCAATGTGGACATTGCAACCTGACCATTGAGGCCCCTTAGGGGGCTTCCAGCCAACAGTTAGTTGCTAAAGGTACTGGTCTATGGATTCCATGAGCGCCAAACGTACCCGAAGGAAAGTTTTGTCCACTTTGCACTGCGGCCGCTGACGGTGATGGTGGTGGTGTTGGCGGTGGTGTTGCTTTTGTTGGTGGTGGTGGTCGTGGGGGGTTGCTGCTGCTGCTGCTGCTGTTGTTTGTTGTTGCTGCTGCTGTTGTTGCTGCTGCTGCTGCTGTTGTTGTTGTTGTTGTTGTTGTTGTTGTTGTTGTTGTTGTTGTTGTTGTTGTTGTTGTTGTTGCTCCTACTGCTGCTGTTGTTGGTGTTGGTGTTGGTGTTGTGATTGTTGTTGGTGGTGGTAGTGGTGGTGGTGGTATTGGTGTTGTTGCTGTTGCTGTTATTGTTGTTGTTGTTGTTGGTTTTGTTGTTGTTGGTGCTGTTGTGGTTGTTGTGGCTGTTGCTGGTGGTGGTGGTGGTGGTGGTGGTGGTGGTGGTGGTGGTGGTGGTGGTGGTGGTGGTGGTGGTGGTGGTGGTGTTGCCATTGTTGTTGTTGCTGTGGTGCCGGTGTTGTTGTGTTGGTGTTGTTGCTGTTGGTGTTTTTAGTGGATCAGTGGATTAGTGGGTGAATGGCCGACGTTGACGCGCGGCAACCCCCCCCCCCCCCAGGGTGTGTTGTAGTGGTCCAAAGCTGGTTGGTGTTGTTGTTGGTTTTGTTGTTGTTGTTGTTGTTGTTGCTGGTGGTGGTGGTAGTGGTGGTGGTGTTGGTGTTGCCATTGCTGTTGTTGTTGTTGTTGTTGTTGTTGCTATTGCTATTGCTGTTGCTGTTGGTGTTGGTGTTGGTGTTTTTGTTTTTGGTGGTGGTGGTGGTGGTGGTGTTCTTGTTCTTGTTGTTGTTGCTGTCGTTGTTGGTGGTGGTGGTGGTGGTGGTGGTGTTATTGTGTTTGTTGTTTTTGGTGTTGTTGTTGCTGGTGGTGTTGTTATTGTTGTTGTTGGTGTTGGTGTTGTTGTTGATGTTGTGGTTCTTGTTGTTCTTGTTGTTCTTGTTGTTGTTTGTTGTTGTTGTTTGTTGTTGTTGTTTGTCGTTGTTGTTGTTGTCGTTGTTGTTGTTGTTGTCGTTGTTGTTGTTGTTTCTGTCGTTGCTGTAGGAGCCGGCGTATGGGGCGGACACGCTGCGGCTGTGGGTCTCCTCCGTCAACTACAATTCGGACGTGCTGATCGGCAACGCGGTGCTGGGGCAGGTCAGCGGCAGCTACCGCAAGATCCGCGGGACCCTACGCTTCCTCCTCGGCAACCTGTTCGACTTCGACGCGGCCGCGCACGCGGTGCCGGTGGAGGAGCTGCCAGAGCTGGACCGCTACATGCTCATGCGGTCGCGGGACGTGTTCCAGGCTATCACGGAGGCCTACGACCAGTACCAGTTCAGCCGCGTGTACACGGACCTCCTGAGCTTCTGCGTGAAGGAGCTCTCCAACTTCTACCTGGACCTCGCCAAGGACCGCCTCTACATCAGCGCACCCACCGACTTCCGGCGGCGCAGCTGCCAGACGGTGGTGCACTACATCCTGCAGAACATGGTGCGCTTGATGGCCCCCATCCTGTGCCACACCGCGGAGGACGCCTGGCAGGTATCCTCCGGTTCTGATGATTTGGAATGCAGGGTTGGAACGCGCCGCACCCAAATGGAGTCGCAGTTAGGCACGCCAAGTGTGTGTGTGTGTGTGTGTGTGTGTGTTCCTGGTTTCCCGCACGGAGTGTGTGTGTGTGCATGTGCATGCGTGTGTGGGGGTGTGCGCGCATGTGTGTGTGTGTGTGTGTGTGTGCATGCGACCATGGTAAAGAAGAGTAGAAAAAGAGGCAGCAAATGACCATGTTGCGCCCACTCCCACCCACCCCTCTTCCAATGCATCACGAAACCAAAGTCACCATTGGGCTCTCACGACGAATGGTTGACTTCCATAGAGAGGAGCACGAGGGAAAATGTGGCAACTGCTCTCTCCCCGGTCAGGCCATGCGGAAGCCGGACGAGCCCAAGAGCGTGTTCCAGAGCGGCTGGATGACCGAGTGCGACATCCCGCCCACGCGGGACGTGGAGGTGTGGGAGCAGATCCGCCAGGTCTGCGACGCCGTCAACATGGCGCTGGAGAAGGCGCGGACTGCGGGCCTCATCGGCAGCGGGCTGGAGGCGCAGGTGCTGCTGCACATCACGGACCCCGCCCTCAAGGCGCAGCTGGAGCGGATGAACAGCGCCGCGAACGATGTGGACCGCTTGCGGTACGTGTTCATCACGTCGGCCGTGCACATCGTCGAGGCCCCGGCCGCCAGCGAGTACCAGGTGGAGTTCGAGTTCGGGACGGTCGCGGTCGCGCAGGCGGAGGGGACGAAGTGTGCCCGGTGTTGGAATTTCTGCACCTCCGTGGGCAGCATCGATGGGCACCCAGAGCTGTGCTCCCGCTGCGGCAAAGTGCTGAGATTTGTCGGATGAGGAGGAGGAGGCAAAGTGAGGGGCTTGAGCATGAGTCCGCCACAAAGACCGTTCCTGGTGAGTGTGGGTACACGGGTCGCAGTCGAGCGAGGGGTGGCATCACCGCCTGCATTGCGGGACATGCCCCCCCCCAACCAGAGCCCCCCCCATCTCAGACCTGATCCATTTGATCTGCCGTTGTGCGTCAGTGTTCGTCTGGGGCTGGGCCTTTGTTTCCCTTGATGCACTGAGGTTCAACCAGGCCTGCGGTGGAGGATAAAGTTGCCCTCTCTGCAGGTTGAGGAGTGCAATGCCTTATTTGCAGTTTTCGCTTGCACTGCCTCTCACGTTCCAACTTGTCATCTCTTTGGTTGCTTCAAACAATCCATCAACCCCCCCCCCCCGTTGGGGGCATACGCCTGAATCAGAGCAGTCATTCCAACCGCTTTTTCTTTGCGTGGGAGGAGTTGCTGACGGGTTGGGACTGACTGCATTCCGTGACCCACAGGGTTGAGCCACCGATACCCCCCCCTTTTGCATCCGCCCTTCTCTGAGGAGAGGGTGTGTCATGGGGTGATTGGAAGGAAGTGCTTCCGACCACTGTTTGCTGTGTTGGGCCGCATGAGCCGTGCGGCTGACTTGTGGGCGCGTGCACATTGAACTCCCAATCTTACCCCATCGGTGCCCAATCCAATATCCAATGAATATGCTGCGGAGTGTTTGTTTCCGTTCAGTACCCAGATTTCTCAAGAACATGGGCTCTGCAGGCCAGGGGTTACGTGGCTGCTACCCCTTTTCTGTGTGCATCTGTTGTGCTGCAAGCCACACATTAACTGCATGAACAA
This sequence comes from Eutreptiella sp. 'Long Island Sound 2002', assembly GCA_964036045.1. Lineage (NCBI taxonomy): Eukaryota > Euglenozoa > Euglenophyceae > Eutreptiales > Eutreptiaceae > Eutreptiella > Eutreptiella sp. 'Long Island Sound 2002'. The sequence goes on from OZ038384.1 coordinate 96,171,217, forward strand.
CAGATGCACCCTGCTGAAAAACAGGGTTACCCAAAATGCAACAGATTGCATCCGCCTTTTCCAACAGGTTTAGCTGCAGGTTCGAAATGGTGGTTGAGAATGGAAGGAGGAGGAAGAAGCAGGGTCTCTGAGGTGTGAAGTGCAACATTGTGGGTTGGAGCAACAGTGCTGAACATTTTGGGTTCGGGGTGGCTACTGATGAAACTGTGGCCACAGTATTACCCAATTTTTCCCAGAAATCTTGGACATTGGGGTCCAGTCCATGCTGAGACTTAGCAAGCATACTGGAGTGCACCTCGATGCCCCCAGTTTATTCTGTTCTATGAAAGTTGTAAATAACAGTTATATATTTTTGCATTTGTCATGTTGACCTCAGAAGTGCAAGGCACACATTCCACAAGGCACACAAGTACAATCATGCATGGGGTCACATATTTCGATTTTACCAGTGTGCAGTGTGGTGCCAGGTTGATTGTGTGTTTGTTGTAGCTGTATGCTGTGTGCCCACGAAGGAAAAGGGTTGCAGGACGCAGCCACAGGAAACGCTTGTAGATCAAAGCAAGGCACAGATTTTCTTGTTCCCATCATTTTAGAGTGCAACCTAACCCTGCGCTCTTCCCCCCAAACTTGGGTCCACGGATACAAGTAGCTCTGGCATGGGGCCAAAGTATTTAAGAGGGTGTTGTTGTATTCTGTCGATGCACCAGCCCACAAGCATCGATTAATGCCAATACAATGTTACAAGACAACGCTCATGACATGGATGACATGATTTAGAATGAATTTTTTCTGTAAAAAGGTCACTTGACCCAGAAGTAGAGGCGTTCGACGAAAGGATGTATGAGCCAACCATGATCAAAAGTGACACCCCAAGTAATTATTTGTTGGGACATTGGCTAGCAAAACACCAAAACAAGCAGGTTTTTACGCGCAATTGTGCATTAGAGGGTGAAGAAAACCGGAGCTCACAGTTGCATGTTACAAAGGTACACTTCTGAGAAATATAGTGTGTGGAAACCTCATATTCAACCTCTACGAGCCTTGCATGAACCCACCGGAGAGTGGCATCCTTTTTTTCATGCCAGTTGTCCCGCGTAGCATTGCAGGGCAAGCCCAGTAGCCTCTTTGGACAACAGTTCTCTGGTCGAAGGCCATCGTGGTTGTCACAATGCTGCGATGCAGGCATCCCTGACCTCTATCTTTAAATTTTCACGTAGGTGCTGTTGCAAGCAAGGTCCTATGCTACACGTGCACTCGTCTCTGGCCGTTTGTCGGTGTGTTATCCAAAAAGGTATATTTTGGCACTATCGCATTACGCCATTTTGCAGGTACCATTACCTTCTTATTTGTTCAGAAGTGTGATTTCACCTTGATTTTGGGTTTAATTCTCAGTAAAAATACCAATTTTACTTGCTGGCCCTCACATTGTCATGACACGCAAGGACCAGACTCTGCGCAGAACAGCCCGCGATCTCGCCGGCTAAATATTTGGCTTCTGCGCGATTTCGCTATGAATTTCCAAAATTTTCGGCGGTGGTTCGATTTTCACCGATCGTTTCTAATTCAGCAGCCGTGCGGCCGGTGCGCAGACCACCAGCGTGGGTTCGAACCCGGCTATGGCAGATAGTGGCAGGCAAGGCGACAACCTAGCATTTGGTGAACTTATTGTGGCTTTGTGATTGCTACATTCCTCTTGGGCATGTACTTCCTGCCCGTGGGAATCGTTTTAAATGGGGGGGTAAAGCAGGTCACAACCCTACCCTAACCATATTGCCCCTAGGGGACCATTATTTGACCCTATATATAGGAGTTTGTATCTTACATTCCATTTGGTTGTTAGGATCATAGTATGTGACATAGATCAGGCAATCTTGGATCATTTGATATTAGAAGAACTATTGGATGATAGGTTGTATTTCCCATATGTGCATATCAGTATTTGCTACGGCCATTTGGACCATATCTCTGTGCAGGATACTACTCCTCTTTTTGAAATGTGCTATGTTTGTGATGTCGAGCCAAGTTGCTGCCCATACCACTGCAACTTCTGCTACGGACCCTTTGGTCCGGTTTCAGGGTGCCCAGCGTTATGCAGACTTGCACATGCCCGCCAAGAACCCACCACTGCCCTATATCTCTTTCTACACTCCGCTTCACACACTGAGCTGCACAGGTGCAGCGTGTTCATATCGGTATATAAGAGCGGTGTAGCCGAGCTAGTTAAGAGGCACTAAGTCACCACGAACGCACGGGATCTACCGGTGTTTCATAGCATAGGTGTTTCATTTCTCTTTATATGGTCTAGATCCGTTGAACTCGCTTGGCACAGGTTCACAAAAAAAAGTTTTACAATGAGAAAGTGCTTTCATCTTGCGGAGAAAAAAAGCTTCCAGGCTCCACAAATACTACATGTTAGGCTTTCTTTTAGCAGGTTAGGGTTGCACAGCCAAGGGTTCAATATCCACTATGCTCCCCCATCTCTTATCCACTTTGCGATAATCAGCACTTCAACATCAATTTTGTGGATGCGGTGATGGGAAGACCATGGAGTCTTAGCATACCAATTACAATCGGATGTGCGTACGGTTTCGGCATTGCTCGAACAAGATGATGGCATTCGAAGCTGGAATCAAGCATCTTTATCGCCGCAATAATGTCAATGTAAGAGCCAGATTTTACTTAGGTGTGGATTTTTGCGACGCAAGACCGAGGCAAATAAACCCGATTAGCTTGCGGCTCTGAAGATCAAAATGTTCACAAAGTGCCTATTTACTAGAAAAACCAATGCTTCCCTCCATCAAATGTTGCAATGCTCCCCCTTAGCTTTGTCTTTCACTTTAGGCAAAGTAGATATCTCTGATAGTGGACATCACCGAATGAAGTCGCGAACCAAATATGCCCTATTCCAAATTGCCCGATCCGGAACATCAGCCTTCGCCGGCAAAGGAATGTTAGAACAAATTTTAGCGTGGCCACCCGTCCACACATTAATGGCTTGAAATCCATGAAAGTCGTGTTTTGCGCAAGCGACCAATGTGGCCAAGGCTTCTTCTCCCTCTACATTGTCCACAGTCTTGTTCGGGCCATGGGTTTTCCTCACAAAAAAATAGTTCTTGCCAGGACTGCCCAAGACACCTCAGTGTTGTTGGAACCTTTGTGTGCTCCTATGATCACTTGACATAGACATATGTAAGTACGGCTCTCATTGGGCCAAAAGGACGATCACAAGACCCAGAACTCAGAATAACAATCCGAGTGGGCTCGTCGAAAAAGAGTACAGTTTCAACAGTAAAATTTCGCACCTCTGAGTATGATTTTCTTCACTGTCACCTCGCGCATCTTCCCGTTTGTCCTGCTGGCTCGCAAATTTCAAATCAATTTCTGGTTGCAGATAGGGAACCTGCCCTCATTTTCGTGATGCTGGCGCTAGTTTGATGGGCCAACCCGTGCGTAGAAAAATACTTTCCATTTCCTTCGACGGAATTCAAGAAACCTTTTGGCATGAATCCCGGGCAATTCATACTTCTTCAATGAATCCCGGGCAATTCATACTTCTTCAGCTTTGTTTGCCGGCCGGTAGCACTTTCGGTGTTAAACTTCCCGGCCGATTGTTTGCCATCCGCTGCTGGACTTGAAAGTGTTGCATCCCTAGCCGTGTTAACTCGGGGCCGCATGCTGCCGCACAGCAGGCATACTGCATAGAGTCGAATGCCTGGCAACAGGACACACATGTTTGCATTCGCTGCAGTAAGATGATTGCGCCCACGACTGGAAGCAGTGACATCTTGTCGCCGGGCAAGATCTTGTCCGTTATCGGACTGTGCTTTGGTGTTGGCCTCGCCTTGGGCACCTTGGGACACCAGAATACAGGTGCTATCTACGTGCAACTCGTTTCGACTGCGTTTGGCACTGACGCAGTGGACCTGCCTTGACTTCTTTTTTGTTACGGTTGGTGCAGGAGTCGAATTTTACTCCGCATCCCGAGTGGTTTCTGTGCGCTCCCCGATCTATGCCAGCTCATTTCCAGCGAGCTACACCACAGGTGCGCCTCCTTGTGAACGTTCGCGCGTTGGATGCGAATCACTATTGCGGCGATCGCACAGGCTGCTGCACACTTGGCGGCAATCGCTGTTTTGTTGCAAACGGAGCCGATCATTGTTTTGTCTTTTTGTGTCGTGTCCTGCACGTTGTATGTGCTTGCGCACGCCAACCTCCCCGGAGGGCCTTTGACTAGTTGCAACCCGATCCCCCACGCCTCGCGTTTCCATACGCAGCCCCCCACGCAACTGCCGGGCGTGAAGTGCAGTACGTCAACTCTGCTTCCGAGGTACGCTTGGTGCAGTTCGTGCCTTGTGTGATCCTGGACGACCCTCTTTGTTGCCAGGCTCATGGCACCTGGGAACCGCGCGCTCCTTCACTCACTCTCAGGTGAACGCCAACATCCCAAGCGTCAACTCCGTGGGCGCCGCCGCCTCTCAAACAGGTTTGGCTGCGTATCTGGCCCTGACGCATACACCTCTGCATCACGGCTTGGCCTTATGCGTCACCATGTGTGTTCCCTCTACAGGTACCCAGGGCAAGGTGGCAGGCTTTGGCCTCATCCTTGCCGCCATTAGTGCCGTCTTTGGGGTTGTGGCATACTCTCGCTCTGCCACCGCCGAGGAGGAGGCCCCGCTGTCCCAATCCCGCCGCGCGGTGTTGGCGCGGGCCCTCAGTGCCGGAGTCTCCACCACCGCTGCCGGGGCAGCATATGCCCGAGGGCAGTACAGCCTTGAGGAGGAGGAGCAGCCGGAGGACCGTACCAAGCTGGCGATCACTGCTTCGGTCTTGGGCTTCGCGACCGGGATCGGCGCCCCCGCCCTGTACAATTTCGCAGAGAAGCGCGATGCAGAACGGATGGACGAGGTACGTGGAAGTGTGGGAGTGGACCGCGTGACAAACTCCACCCTCTCCCCTGGCACACGCACACGCATGCAGACACCCCACACACCCCACCAACCACACACCACACACCACACACCATAGGTGCAGTGGATGGAGAAAGAGGGGGAGACAGAGAGAGAGAGGACCTCCTCAGCACTTCCTTGGACTGGGCTTGAGAGGCCCGACAGACGTTATGGTGGTGGAACTTTCAGGATTTTTGGTATCATGGTCCAAGGTCTCACCAGTTGCCTGCATTGCTGTCCTTCATCTTACAAACGCCTCAAATTTGGGGAGCGTGGCTTTTACGTCATATCCATAGCACTGTTCTGAATACAAGGCTGCATCGATCTTACACTGGTCCCAAAACCTTTGACATCGTTCCTGCATTGTTCCTCCTAATTTTGTTCAGAGGTTGATGTGGCCCATCGACTGAAAACGTGCCCTCCTTCTTCAAGAAGGTTGCTGCTGAATCAACCATTTTTTCCGTTTCTTTCTGTTGTCCCTCCCATGGCAGTGCGTCACGTGCAGAGTGTGTTTCAGTTCTTGGTCTGTAGTGCCCAGACCGTTCACACCCAACGAAAAATACGGATCGGTCCATGTCTAGCAGCCCCATTCTGAGTGGGATGCATGACCTCACTCTCTCTCTTTTTCTTTCATTTGAATGCTTTTTCGTCAAGGTTTCGCCAGGCACGCGGGAGAACACAGTTGGGCATTCCTGTGTTGCAGATGATGCTGGATATGTCCAGGGGTTGTTGTGCAGTTCAGTCCCAATTGCATTTGCATTGGGGTTTACCCCACCTGTGCGTGTTCAGTTCGAAAACCTCAAGAGGAAGCGTCCTCTCCACCGAACACCTCTGCACACGCAAAAGTTGTTGGGGGTACGCGGAGGTTTTGGGGGATGGCACCAGGCGAACGCTTCGCATTTGTGCAGATCCGTCAGCTCAATCGTGAGAAATACGCGGAGACTGGTGAGACGCTGACTGATGACGAGATCGCAGAACTGCGCCCTGGTCGCTGGGCGGATCGCCGCGAGTTCCAGGACGACGATTAGACATGGCAACCGACAGGTCGAGCGCCCCTGCCCACCCCGATGCAGTCGCAACCCGGGCATGTACGGGTAGCTTCCGTACATTATCCCTGTGTCTCACACTGTTGCCGAATCTCCTCCCTTTGGTCGAACGTTCATTTGCGCAGATGTCCAGGTCGTGGGTCATACCGACGCAATGTTGTCGGGGGCCTACATCAGGTTATCAGAATGCGTTGGGTGTGTTGTGGGGCATTATGCACCGCATCATGCTCGGCTCAAAGTCACAGTTGGCCAAGGCCGAGAAAGAGACGCAAAATCGGTGGCACGTCTGCAGGCACAGCAGATCAGCAGATTGTCCAATCAAAAACAATGCATTGGACCGCAGGCAGCAAAGAGCATTGTTGGTGTTGCGGGACGTGTGGCATCTGTTAGGTGGCGTGGTTTCTCCTGTTTTCTTTCCCATCTGGTTTCTCGCTTTGCAGCCTCAACAGCACGACCAACCAGCGCTTACCTAACACTTCTTCTTCATTTGTGGCTTTCAGAAGGAGCAACCTGCAAAGACAACACTGCTGCTGCGTGGTTGCCACGCTGAGAATAAGACCTTACCGTGGCGTCTGTTTGCCCGCGGGCCTGTTTGCAGATGCAAATATTTGATTTAATGGTCCCTCTGCATGCACTGTGCACCCAGAGGAGTTATTATGGTGGTTAACAGATGTGAACAACGTGCATGCATGTATGCATGCATACGTTCCAAGAGGTACGAATGTACATTATGCCGCTCATTTATCTAGTGCACAGTATTTCCTGGACATCATACTGCAGTTGATGCTTCATTGTTCCTGTGGTTGATATCTGGTCTCAAAAGCTCAAAATTTTGCTCAAGATGTTTTGATGTGGCACTGTTTGCGCATCCGGTGCGGTCTTTCTGCTTCGTGTTCTATCTGCACCTCACAGTGCTGCTCTCAGATCCAGGAGGCTGAATTTTTAAGAAATGTGCAAAAGCTCAAAGCACACACAGAGGGAAATGGCTCCTGGAATCTGCAGGTAGAGGAAGTGCAGCTTCAGCGCTGGGGCTTGGCATAGGCCACCAAAGTGAGCATCTTTGCCAAATTTCTCCATATTCTTGCAAGAAACTCATCTGAAAGCGTCGGGGTTGTTGATTTTTGTTGTGGACAGAACATTGTGAAATATTCAGCAGATTTTGTGACAGGAGTATGGAGAAATCTTGTGGGCTAATGCTTAGTCTGCTGCCACAATGCTTTCTTTGTCTGCTGCACGTGTCATCATTGGCCTTCATCAGACGATTGATTTTATTTGTTACAGGTACCACAGCCCCACAGCCTTGCCAAAGGAAATCACCTCGAAGAGAGGTTGTTAGATCAAGTGCAGGCGCGGGCGTCGTATAGCCCCCCCACCCCTTTTTGGGGGTCATTTGCGCAGCATACCCCAAGGCATGATATTTGATGTCAAACCCGTCGGAAAATCATTATTTTACCCAATAAGACAATCCCCCAATGGATTTTTTGATTCTGAGGCCTCTATCCCCTAAAACTGGATATCATTTTTCAGAGGGGGGTCAAAAGTTTGTGCTCAGAAGGGTTCAAGTAGTGGCGAGATATAATGCTGACTGAACAATCGGCGGTCGAATGGTACTGCAGCCAATTGCAGAATTTTCAGGTCGGCGGTTTGATTCCAGGCCAGCCGATGTCGTTGGCCGACCAGGGTTAGAACCGCCGACCTAAAAGTCTGCAGGTGGATGCATTACCATTCAGCCATTGATTGCTTTGATGGTGGACGTCCTCCCCACTGCTTGGAGCTGAGTCTGCCATTGACAAAAACCCCAAACCGTGTGTTTCTGTTTGAATGACTGTCTGACCGACTGCTGGCCTGGCGGACTGACTGATTGGTTGACTGTCGGCCTCTATCGAGGTGCACTGCCGAAAGCAATAGAATTGGTTTGCATTCGCAGCTCCATATGGTCTGCAGGTTTTTCAACATGGCTGATGGATCACAGTATCATTTTGATGTCACCCGTACAGGGGGCCGTGACGGGTTTCCAGGTGGCAGTCCAAAGTAAGATACCAAGCTGCGGTTTTTGCCCAATGCTATTGAAGACTACGGATTTGAAATTGTAGAATCAACCTCCCCCCTCTCCCACCTTTAGCCCTCCCGGGGGTTATAGTATTCTTGATGAATGCCCGAGCCAAAGGGGGGGTTATAGGTGGGGGGGGGGGGGGTTGATGTGATGAAAAGCTTTATATTGCACATGAATGCTTCGAAAACCTATTTTTTTTCTGAAGCAATGAGCCGCGCCGCATTATTTCTGAAAGTAATGAAAATGTTTTGTTGAGACTTATGAGACAAAAAGGTTAGCACTCCGCTGAGCCTCCATGTTGAGATTTCGAAAAGAGAGTTCAGTAATGAAGTGATAGTTTTTTGAGAGTCAAAATGGGTATGCAAAAAATATCTGCCACACATGTTGCCGATAAAGTACAGTGCCACCGACACATCCGGAACGTGGGTGAAAAGCTATTCGTTTTACGTCAAGATCAAGATCAAGATAACTAGCCAAGTAACAGTGAATCGGTGTAGGGGTTTAAGTTCATAAATGTAGAAAAGATTGAATGAAAATGTTGACAAATTGGGAAGAAAAAATCGTTCCGGAGTCACAGGGCTTCCCCACCAGGGACGTGCACACCAACCCGGCCACAGTGGCCATCTTCATAGCCACTATTAAAAAAGCTTCGGCCCATTGTGTCAAATTTTGACAAATCAAAACACAATACCGGGTAGTGTTTGGCACCAAAGAAAATCTTCCTTTTTTAGATTTGGACTGAGACAAGGCTACATTGGCAACACCGCGAGACCGTGCACAACTAGAAAAATGTGCAAACACCACAAAAAATTTTATGGGCTGAAGGTGAGCTTTGAAATTTGGTGTCTTCACAACTCGGTAAAATTAGACCCTCCCCCCATCTATAACCCCCCCCCCCCCCAACACACACCTATAAACCCTCCCTCCGTTGTTTTCAGTCATTTGGGGACCTATAGCCCCCCCTTCTCACTCAACTTCAAAGATAGAGTTGTGCAAAGAGACAGAGCAACAAAGTGTGGGGGCCACAACTTCAGAATACTTTGATGCTAGTTACTTCTTCCACATCGACATCAAAGAGGGCTATGCCCTTTTTTGTTTTGCTTGAGGCCGGGTAGCAGCATTGTCTACCCTAGAGACACACTTGGCCCCAAACTAAATCAAAGCAGAAGACACATCATATTTGTGGTTTGGGAGCTCCCGCAACTAAATGTTGCTGCCATGTGCTGTACTATCATTGTCATCACTGCCATCAGGCACGGCGTTGGGCATATCTAAATTAATATCCATGAGGGGAAAATAAACAGAAGCTGAAAACACAAAATAAATAACAAATGGTGCGAAGCGCCTAAAGCAAAATTGGACAAAAGGATAGATGCAGTGCAATGGTTTATAATACATTCAGCAATCACTAAAAGAATGACGTTTGAATTGGTTCACCCCGGATGCATTCTTCCAATATTTTTTTCTGTTTTCAAACGCAAAAATTTTCATGCTTTCAGCCTGTGGAACCATAGCTACACAAGTGGGATTCAAACCTCGGGCCTAACTAGTAGCAGCGGCTATGGTAATCATTAGGGTAATTGGCAACGGTTGTAAAGGTGGGTCGCAATTGCATAGACAATGTTCGACATAAAATGTCTGTACTAAAAATCACCATTCTCAATGGTAGAAATACAAGAAGGAGTAGATCGTCCACCTTATTTTCATGCATTCACATTCTAAAAGAGTGAGAATACTCGTGCGAGTCAACATGTTGAGGCACTGGCTGTCAAACTAATTTGTAACCATTGCCTTGTTTGAGGAGTGGTGAATCCTGTCTATGCCAGCTCTCTTGAGGGCTACTTCATTCGGATCCGAGATGCAAGCATCAAGCTTGGACCCTTCAGCATAGATCCCTTGGTATGGGTCCTTCGTTTTGAAGGCGAGGCAGGGTGATAAGCATCCGTTCCTTTTTTTGCCCCCAGCTCACCAAACAATTTTGAGCACTTTTCTCGCCGTGTCTAACAATTTCGCCCATCCTTTGCACCCAGCTTATGACGATGGCAAGTGTGGTGGCTAGAAGTGGTGCGAGTGACATTTTGTGTCGTTGAATTCTTTGGATGCTATCGCTGTCCTGATGCCCCCGCCGTACATTTCAGCTCTGTATGGCTGCTGCGGACCCACAAGCCGGCCAGAATGCGCCGGGTCCTTTTGTCACCGCAGCTTCCGCGACTTGGTACTAAGAGCTTGCGATTTCTACCGTTTGGAGGCTATCACTGAAATACAAAGATGTACCTTCACGCTGCTTTTGATCGTACTGACCCCAAATGCACCAAAGTGTAGATGAAGCAAACGTGGTACCCATAGGCCGCTGGGTTGGCGCCCTAGGACCCGCGGGCACAAAATCGGACCTTGCTACCTAACCCCTGCCTTCCCACAGGGCCCAAAAATGGGCGGATTGGCTACATAACCCTTGCTTTCTTAGGGGTCCCATAGGGGTAGGGATTGGAAATAGCCCAAAAATTTGCCTTGAGAACGCCTTGCGTGCTAACGCTCCCTCTATGCACGATCCATGTTGCCGATCTCATAAGCGATATAATGTGCCTTCGCACTTTTAGGTCCTTCACGATCCCGAATGAGCACATCATGTCATGCACAAAGAAAACCAGAACAATTATGCAAAACCACAATGAAATGTCTTGTAAAAGCGTGCAGATTGCGAGTCCATATTGCCAACACCAGCACTGACTTAGGCATGGGGGGTACCTCACATGCATGCTCCAGTGCATGGGCAACAAAAGGGGCCACATAGGCAAAGGGGAGGGGGTGCCTCACACCCACGCTCCAGTGCATGGGCAACGAAGGGGACCACGTAGGCAAGGGGGTGGGGTGCCTCACATCCACGCTCCAGCGCATGGGCAACGAGGGGGGGGCACATGGGCACAGGGGGGAGGGGTGCATCACATCCACACTCCGGCACATGGGCAGCCAGGGGGGCCACGTAGGCAGGGGGGGGGGGGGCTGCCTCACATCCACGCTCCATTGCATGGGCAGCAAGGGGGGGCACATAGGTAAAGGGGGGGTGCCTCACATCCACGCTCCAGCACTTGGGCAGTATGGGGGGCCACGTGGGCAAAGGGGTGGAGAGGGGTGAAATTCCGTGAAAATCTAAAAATGCCACATCCTCAATGTGGAAGAATCCACAGACCTCGCTGTCAAATAATAATGATGCCCCCACTATCATGAAATATGGGTGTCTAATACAGCTGGACGCCTAAGTAGTTGCATTGCGCGCGCACTGCACTTAAGTCCATCCCTTTATTGCCGTGGTCAAGGTGTGTTTGGCACTTTTTCGCAGTCAATCCGCGCTTCAATGACAATTTGCACCTGTTCTGCTTTGTACCTTTGGTATCGTTCGGTACCAACTCCAACATTCCACCTCTTCGTGGTTCGTTTTGCAGGGCTATCTGAATCAAGTCCCCCTACTCAAGCCTCTTGTCACCATCTGCAACACGCTCCCATGCGTTGTATCATGTAGCGCCGGACAACACCAACAGCACAGCACAGCACAGCACCTAATGGCACCGCACAGCACAAAGCAACACTATACAGCACAGCACAGCGCCAAACAGGGGCTGGGGTGGCCATTTTCTCAGGGGCTCCATTTTCTCAGGCGTTGGGGCAGCCTTTTCTCGGGGGTTGGGCCCACCATTTTTGTCATGAGGCCGTCTGTGCCCCTGAATATCTGGCCGTTGGTCATGTATGGTGGTTGGCAACCAAGAGATTTGAGGGAAATCACTCATCTTGTGTTGTAGATGAACAGTGCCCCATCGCTATTAGCATTGAGGTTTATTGCAGGTTCTTTTGGCTGGTGGTGGATTGTCGAGGATTGTTGCAGAGGCTGCGTTTCCTTAATAAAGGCCAGCCCCTCTCCACGGAAGCTCCTGCCCAGAGCCCAAAACACCCAGAACGCATGTGGCATGCACTACACCAAAAGCAACCAGCTGCCTCAAATGGGGTCCACAGAGGAACTGCAGAAGCCGGGCTCATGGAGTGAGCCATGCAGCCGATGGGTGTGGCCAAGTTGGGACTGGGTCAGCTGTCAACTGTTGTGCAGCTAGTCCATGTTTGACTTGCAACTTGCCTGGGTCACCCACCATCGAGCCGATGAAAGATGTTGCTGGCAGCAGCCTGAGTTCTCTGATTTGCCGCACAACACCACACAATCAAGTTCTAAATCATTTGTGCAATCATAAGATATGCACAACCCTTGCAATTCGCGTGGCAAGAGCTACATTACTCACTGCGGAGGTGGGGGAGTGTGGGTTTTGCAGGTGACACTGCCCTCCCTGCAGACAACCCAGGACTCCTTCAATACAATGCAACTGTCTCCGACAGCCATGTACAGCTCAAGAACAGCTACATTACTCACTGCTGAGGTGGGGGAGTGTGGGGCATGCAGATCTGTTTGTTGGAGTTTCTATGGCTGTTACAGTGGCTGCATCAGCTCAGAAAAGGTCCTCCACAATACACCCAGTCTAGTGTGGCTGCTCCAGCAAGAATATGGATTTTAGAATATGCAGTCTGGAAAATTCACAGAAAATTAAGAATTCGCTATTAGGCAACTCTTGGCTAGGCTAGGGATCAGCTGGGAATATCACCAGGCTAGGGTGCCCAAAATGACATTCTTCCTGGAGAGATCACACTGTAGCTGAGCGGTGATATTTGTAACCACCTGCATCGAGAGATGACTCAAGGAACGTAGGGATTGAACCAAAAATTTTATTTTCTTCGTGTTCCACGTTTAAGTGTTACTCGCCCCCCCTGGAGTACAGTCCCGACACACTGAGATGCAGTAAGAAACAAAGCAGGCACTGGCAGGCTTGACCAGAAATCCGTATCACTTCGCTCGTGACTCATACTGGCGTACTGGCTCAGACCAAGGTGAACTGGCGTAGCTCACTTTACAGTACTCGAGAAAACCTCTCGGAATCAAGGTTCAGAGCTGCCCAGTGCTTCGATGATCCCACAGTGGCTGTGGTAGCGGATCTGACACGTAGTGAGGCTTAGCCGGATCTGAGACCAGGTTATGCAGTAGGAGACTGCCACGCCCGTAGGCTTCCCAGTTTGCATGAGGCACAATGACTGTAGGCTCAGAGAGACAGCGGTGTGAAGATTGAAGGCTGAGATGAATCAGCAGGTTGCATTTCATACACCATCAGTACCAGAGAGGGAGGGGGGATGACATTCAGGCACAGCTGGTCACTATTCGCTTAAGGGCAGAGAATATTGCTGTCCCTATTCCAGTGACTCATAATGGCCAGATCTCCCCCCCCCCCCCCCGGTGACTGCCCTGGATCACCCCTCAAAAACAACGGTCTGACTGGTCCTGCTGGGTTTAAACTCAAAGTTATTGCTGAACTGTAGGTTCCACCAGTGTCTCATAGTAGGCCAGGAGAAAAACCCCTGGCACAATGATGATGCGGCAACGCCAAATAGCAATGGAAGTGTGTAGGGTTGTGGTGTAACACTGTCGCACTCGCTTGTAAAAATGCTGCAGAAGAGAGGCTTCCGTGTTTTGCATCCTGAAGGAAGCGCCCCCTAACGCCATATCCCAGCGCCGGAGGGTTTGGGCCCAACTGTTCGTAATTCGCAACCGCATTAGCCTGGAACTCTGAAGCATGGTGGGGAGGCGAGCAGCGTGGGGTTGAGCAGACCTGGAGATGTGTATGGTGTGTTTAACAAGCTCACATCATCCCTGGGTAGGATGCCAACTCTCGTCGCGGGGCAGTGGGGTAAGCAGAGAGCACGTCGGAGCAGGGAGATGCATCGTGAGTCCAGGGGATTTGGTGCAGTCGCCACATTGCGTCACGATTCAATGCCTTTGGCTGCTGTGACAAAGATGCGTGCCTTTTGGTTGATTTCATAGAACATGCGGTCATGGGTAATGAACAGTGACGTGTCGCACCATTTAGGGAACAGGACCAGAGATAGTAATTGCGCACGCTCAAAGGCATCTGATAGGAGATGTTGGTATCGGGAAAGATCAGATGTGACCTGCGACATAAAGCCTGTTTGGGCCCGACCCAAAAAATTGAGATGTGCAAGTCCAAAGTACTTTTTTTTTTCGGGGGGGGGGGGGCTTGGGTGTTGATTACCCCAACCCCAACCCCAACCCCAACCCACCACCGCCCAACCACTCACCCAAAGGGAAGTTCTAAAGGACAATACTTTTTTGCGGCGCCTTTGGTGCCAAGCCAAATGCCTCAAAATAGCCGATACACAATTGCTTCATCCTGCGGATGGCGGACTTCTGTAGGGGGGGCCAGGCCATGGCAAGCTGCTAAGGTCCGCTCACCAGAAGGCACTCAAGAAATCTCTCGGAATCAAGGACCAGAGCTGTCCAGTACTACCGTTGTCCCACAAGGCGATGTGGTAGCAGACGTGGCACGTGGTGAGGATAAGCTGAATCTGACACCAGGAAATGCAGCGGGAACTGCCACTGGGCAAAGGTGATGTCCAAAGTAATTCCAGACAGGAGCCAAGATTTTCTTTCATGTGATGGAAGCGCATTTATGGGGGGGGGGGGGGGGGCAATAGATTTCAGTTTTGCAATGATTGATTCTGAAGCCAAGGGACATGAAAAGTTTATGCGTGCGGTGTAACACCTTGCGCAGGGTGGCTTCATCTGGTGAGACTGCAGGCTTCATCTGGTGAGACTGCAGGCTTCATCTGGTGAGACTGCAGGGATATATATCATCTACATATATTGAGAGGAGGGCAGTTTTGGATATATATCATTGGGTACAACACTCATGGCTGATATTGCGAAAGAACCAAGTGTTCTGCACAATACATAGAGCAATGGATTGCCTTGGAGGCCGGCGTGACATTTCGAGCATATTACACAAACGCTACTGGCAGAGGCATACACTTGAAGTACAACAAACGCTGAAACCACAACATTCTTGTTCCCACCCAGAAGGGCAAAATAACGGTTCCCTAACCCCCCCCCCTCCTCTGAGGGCAAGCAATGGTGCCTTCTATTCAAAGGGAGTGGGGGGTACTTATTTGTAAAAAAAAAGCGTCAGAAAAAGCGCCGGTGACCAGGGGATGCAGTATGTTGTGTGATGTACGTGGCTTGTTGAATGGTTGTTGCCCTGGGTACCCACTTCCACGAGCAAGAGAACTCAGGATCAATAGAATTCGCGTAAAAACTCAGTGAGTCTGAACACGCCAGAATCCGCGTGGCCTGGAGCAGACCCACTGAGGGGGGGGGGGGGGGGCTCACACATTCCTGCTCTCCGGGATGTTGGTGGCAGTGATTGGCTTTTGTCCACTCACAAAGACCCCCCAAGGCCCAACACTGTGTCGGCCCAACGCCTCTGCTTCTCTATGGGTTGGATGAATGGTTTAGGGGTGGGGGGGATGTGGTGTGTTGCGTGTTGTATGTCGTTCGCCATGTGTCGCATGTTCCGGGAGGATCACTGTGGCATGGCCCAAGTGGTGGGGCCAGAGCATGATCCTGGGGGATAACATCTCCGGCCCTCCCTCCCCAGCCAAGCTTCTGTCCGGCCTCCGCAGCAGGTTCTTGCCTGCCAGCGTTTACAGAGTCAGTTTCGTCATCGCAATAGAATTAAATATTTGTCGGCACCCGCGCGGTCGGGCATGTGCATCTTTATTTATTTGTCTATGTGTCGGCTCTTGTATCTAAAAAATGTGTGAAAATCGCCATGCTGTATCTCATTATGTCTCAGTTACTGTAGATAGTGTTATTCATTATGCTTTTGTGTCTTGTGGTATCTTGTGTGTTGCAAAATCAGTTCACGTTCTTCTTTTTGGGGTCCAGACCCCCGGTACATTCACAAAGCCCTTTGGCACTCGAGAAGACTTTCGGAATCCAGGGGCAGAGCTGTCCGATTGTACGATTTTCAATGAAGCAAGTGAAATCTGCATGGCAGCAGGCACTGCGCTCGTGCGTGCCAGTGCTGCAGTGCAGGGGGGCTTGCCGAAAGATGCTTTGGAGAAGCAAAGCAAATTAAGGAGCATAGGCCTTCGGCATCGGGGGGGCCATGTCCCGCCAGTGCTCCCCTGATGGGTCGCATGGCAGGGCGCCTCCTGTGCCGACAGAGCTAGAGGCTCCGACGCTGCCCCCCTTCAGGTTTGTTCAGAGGTCGCTTGCCCGTGGCCAGCCAGCCTGTGAAGCGCTCAGTGGGAGGGTCGCATACTGTACACCATCGCGTGGTGTTGTGAAGGAGAAGGCTGCTGCAGTGGGAAGGGGAAACAACATTCCGTCGACCTGTGACAGTTACCTAAAGATGGTTTGGATTTGGCGGTGTAGGGGGCCAGAGCATGATCCTGGGGAATAACATCTCTGGCCCTCGGGCCTCCAACGAACCCCCTCCCCAGCCAAGCTTCTGTCCGGCCTCCGTGGCAGGTTCTTGCCTGCCAGGGACCACTGGACATCGCTGCGATCGTGTGTGCTTAGTTTAGTCATCCCAATAGAAAAGAATTTTTGCCGGCGCCCACGCGGTCGGGCACGTGCAAGTTCAGTTCATATTCTTCTTTTCGGGGTCCAGACCCGGTGCATTCACACAGCCCTTTGGTACCCGAGAAGACTTTCGGAATCCAGGGGCAGAGCTGTCCGATTGTATTGTATTGTAGGATTTTCAATGAAGCAAGTGAAATCTGCATGGCAGCAGGCACTGCGCTCGTGCGTGCCAGTGCTGCAGTGCAGGGGGGCTTGCCGAAAGATGCTTTGGAGAAGCAAAGCAAATTAAGGAGCATAGGCCTTCGGCTTCGGGGGGGCCATGTCCCGCCAGTGCTCCCCTGATGGGTCGCATGGCAGGGCGCCTCCTGTGCCGACAGAGCTAGAGGCTCCGACGCTGCCCCCCTTCAGGTTTGTTCAGAGGTAGCTTGCCCGTGGCCAGCCAGCCTGTGAAGCACTCAGTGGGAGGGTCGCATACTGTACACCATCGCGTGGTGTTGTGAAGGAGAAGGCTGCTGCAGTGGGAAGGGGAAACAACATTCCGTCGACCTGTGACAGTTACCCAAAGATGGTTTGGATTTGGTGGTGTGGGTGGGTGGGGGGGGGGGGGGAGGGCGTTCGCAAGGGGACAAGCAGGAAAGAAAGCATTTTATGGAGCATAGACCTGGGGCTTGGTGGTGCTGGGTCCTGCCAGTGCTCCCCAGATGGGTTGCGGGCGTCCCGGGCTTTGCTACCGCTTGCACGGGACGTCTCCCCCTTGGGATTGCTGCGCGGGTAGCTGAGGGGCAAAGCAAGCACGTCAGCACGCGACAGCACAGAGAAAAGCTTGTCAGTGAAACATGTCCATAGGCGCCTTTCGCTGTGATAAGGAGACAATGTGAAAAGCAATGAATGTAATGCACATATCCCTGATCACAACCCTACACCTAAGCCATGGTCATGTGGTGACGACCATTCTACACAGTGTGGCAGCGGTACACCGAGGTCATTGCTAAGCTATCACTGTGGATCCGCAATCTGTCCCTGTACTTGAGGGAATGGCACGGCCATTGGCTTTGCCACCTCCCGCCCGTGTCCCCGCGGGGCGAAGCTACGCATTTGTTTGAGGATGGGGTAATCATGGCACCAGACAGCGCAATGGGCGTCACAGTGGTGGGAAAAGGGGAGATGCCAGAAGGTGGACGTCTCCCCCCGGCACCGGGAACAGAAGTGTCCCTTCTCCGCTTCACGAAGGGACGGCACGTAGAGGACTGCGACGGGGGGGGGGGGGGGGGAATGTATGCGGAGCCCAGAGGTGGCGGCACCGTGCCTACAGGCGTCAGGTCCCCCCTTTGCTCAACGTTTGCCGCGGTTCAGAGCACATCCTCACATGCGGCCGCATCGCAATGCGTTCCAGGCCGTTGGTGCCGTTGGGACAAAGTTCTGGGACTGCCCAAAGTCACACGGTTCTACGACTCCATGTGCCCCCTAAGACATGCACGGGCTTTCTCTGTAGCAGTAGCAAGAGCCCCTTCAGGAAGGCCCGGTCGCCTTCCAAAACCCATGCAACCTCTCCCATGAGACGGAATGCTGGGCGGTGCAGTATCAACCTCCGTTCACAGCGAAGCAGTTTGGGTGGGACCCGACGGGGTGGGACACTGTGTCTCACTCAGCCGGACAGTCTCCACGAGAAAACTGTGAAATCGGCCGCAATGAAGCCCGCGGCAGTGAGGCCCACTGAATCTTGGAATTCTCCAAATCACACGGTTCGTAGACGCGATGTTTGTTGGCCCTGTCGGGCGTGAAAGTGTTGCTGGACAGTCTCCTAAAAGAGGGGGGGAGGGGCATTGGGGCCCACTGGGTGGCAAATCGAGAGGGCTCACACCCGCAGACCGCACGAAGGGCGGGCTGCTGGGGCTTAAACTTGAGGTGGGGGGTCTGCTGGTGGGCAAAGCCTGGCGGCGGCACGTCCAGCGTGTGGAGGCACGTTATACCCTCTGGGCCAATGCCACATCGAGGTCCACAATGGGGCGTCTACGACCGAAGGACTGTTTTCGGAATGCCCTGAACTTTGATTTGCCGTTGCCGTTGCCGTTGCGGTTGCCGTTGCCGTTGCCGTTGCCGTTGCCGTTGTTGTGGTGGTCGTCCCCGTCGCCATCATCAGCGCCCCCCCTCCCCGGGCACGTGGGCGGCTCGGCGTCGGGCACCACCGGGAGGGTCTCGTTTTGAATGGGCGCGTCGATGGTCTCGTTGGCGCAGTTGAGGTACAACAGGTCTTCTTCGGTGACGCCACTGATCAGGACTGGATCGCCCTCACCGCCCGTGCCATTGCCGGTCCAATTGCCGGTTACGTTCGGAAGCTGCCCACAGCCGGACAAATCCCAGACCTCCTCGGTCTCATCAATCGGCGCCGCGCACGCGTCCTCCTCCACGTGATCCTCACAGAGCGTCTCTTTGCAGACATATGTTGGCTCGTCGCCATCTTGAGCCACATTGAGGCATGCAGAAGCGCAGCCCAGCTCAGCACAGATCTGTTCCGGCGTCTTCTTGGGCCGGCAAGCGAAGAAGACCTCGTTCTTGTCATTGGAGTCCATCACGCACTCTTCCGTGACGCCGCATTGGCAAACTTGCGTGGCGTCCAACGGCGCCAGCCAGTCCAGTGTCAACACAGTGTCCGTCGTGCTGTGGCCCCCCTGCCCCTGCTGCTCCTCGGCCTCCACCAATCCAGCAGCGACCAGCACCTGCGACCAGGAGGGATGCACGGCACGTATCCATGCAACCCTCGCACACGCTGTGCTTTGCACATCTTGGCACAAGAATCCCGCACAACACGTCCGCAAACGCTCCCCGCCCCCCCCCCCCACCGATCAGAAGTCTCTCTGTGTGGCACGGCATAACACGCCAGTACACGCCAGGGCACACTGACACAAAATGAATGGCAAAAGCACATTTGTTGCCAGATGGCACTTGGTACAATGTCACGGAAGCCCTTTTTGGGGGAGGGGGCGGGTCCAGCTACGGGGTTCCAATGACCCCCCCCCCACCCCCCTAAGGTGTAAGTCCGAGCACCCATGTGTTTTGTGGCCCTCGGGCTTGGAGGTGTTTCTTGGCAAGGGGGAATGGAGGGTTCTGGCCGCCCCAACCCTGCTCTGAGCTCACAATAATCCGCTGGTCACCGAGCCAAGACACCCCCCAAACCAACCAAGGAACACCCCGGTTTTCAATGGAGGGGGGCGCTTTCGTAGGGTGAGAGTACACCTTGGTCAAACCCTGACCCTGACCCTGACCCTGACCCTCGAACTAGGGAACAACGTTAATTGCATACCTGCAGGGGCGAGAGGGGGCTTCAATTGGTCAGGTGTGGACCCGCCACTTAGCTCCAGCCGCGCCTGCCTCACAGCCTTCATTGCCAACTCAGTTCCATGATTGTGTGTGTCACGCGGACAGTGTTTTGCAGTTCTTTCCTTCCCTCCTCCCTGAATGGGGTAAGAGTCGGGCTGCATCTACTGGGTTCAGGGCATTGTCGCCTTCGGACTGAGTTCGGGGCGTAGCGTGTAATGTGTCCCACTTTGGCGCCCTGTTTTCCACTGGTATGCTTGCGTGTGCTGGCCCCTCTCGGCCACATACCTGCGTTGCGGGTTTACCAGGTCATGGGGGGTGGGGCGGTCAGAGGTCACCCGTGTGGGCCACTGCCACCGGCCCTGGGATATTTAGGTCCTTAGGATTTAGAAACCCCAGTGGGTACTGGCTTTTGTGGCGAGAGGGGGGGGGGGGGGTTGAAAGGAAAGCGGGGCGCTTCCTTGGGGTCAGGGTAGGGTCAGATCAAACTCTAACCCTCACCTAACCCTAACCCCATGGCTACTTAGGTAACAAGGGTCACTGCATATCTGCTGCTCGATGCACATGCCCTGGTGAGAAGCACACGATGTATCATTCCAGCAACATGTGGTGGACATGCACCACCCTTTTTACGTTGACCATCCTTGTACGATATTTTCTTCCTGGCGCCGTTGGAGCCGATGAAAATAATGGCCCCTGTCATGGGAGCCCTTTTCCAAACCGCCCCCCCCCCCCAGTTTTGAGTGGGTCCCGCGAACCCCCCCCCCCTCGCTAAAGCGAAAGTCTGACTGCCGCGTTCAACAACGACGAGCGGGGCTACAGCAGGGCTCATAGCTTTCTCGAACTGCAGGATCTCAGTCCCGATGGAGTCTTTCTGCTCCCAATTGCTGAGATCTCTACAGTGTGTTAGGACCTACTCGTTACGTCTTGTCTACTTGCCGCACTCGATGGTGAAAGCTGCGCTGACACCGGCGTGTCTGCACAAGAGACATCGGCCCCGAATGCACATAAGAAGGCGGGGGGGACCACTCAACGATGAAATGACGATGACAACATTCAATCTGGTCGGTACACCCGTGGTAACATCAGCAGCACCCCCTCTGGCAGACAGAGCACTGCGCAGGGCTTGAGTAGGGGGCCGAACTGGATGGAAACAAATTGTCACGGAGGTTTGACGACAGATCCCGCCCAACGTCGACGAATGTCAGCCTCATCACCGTCAGCGGGGGCAAAGCCGCACCTGCAGGGCGTCCACAGTGCTGTAGAGGACGCGCACATCGTCGATAGAGCCGTAGTAGGCCTTCTCCACGGTCGGGGCGGTGCACGTGGGGTAGTCGACACAGGCCATGTGGCCACCAACAATCACCGGGAGGCTGCTGCCCTGGGGGGGGCCCTCCATCGACTTGCCGGAGCCTTGCTGGATGCCGTTTATGTACAGGGTCACTTGGGTGCTGTCGCACGCGCCTGCAGCAGTAGCGCGGGGTGTTGGTACGGCGGGGCGGGGGTTGTAGCGCGGGGTGTTGGTACGGCGGGGGGGGGGGGGTGTCGGGCCCGGCTGCCGAGGTGGGAGGGTGTGACGGGGTTGACCAGTCGATCATTAGAAGGGAGGGAGGGGGGGGGGGGGGTCTGGGAACCAAAACATTGTGTACCAAAAGTGGCCCGACGAGATTTTCTCTTTGGTAAATTTCGTCTTTTCCCACGATGGTCACTTTGGTCTCGGGGGGGGCGGGGGGGTTGGCACGAGGTTGCTTGCTTTTGGCGGCGCCTCTTGGCCTCTCGCCCTTGCACATTCTGACCCTCTGTGGGGCTGAACGTGTTTTGGTTGTGGGGGGGGGGGGGGTCCTCCTGTGGTTGTCGGCCGTTCTAGTGTTCGCCTGGGGTTGACGGCAGACAGACACACGAAAACGGAGGGAGGGGGGGGGGGGGTCAGCTCAGTAGTAGAGCCCAGCCCTGCAGCGTAAGCGGGTACAGCGTGATTCCAGGTAGCTCACCGAAGGTGTAAGTGGAACCTTTGGTCGCCCCTGACTCTCTTTGACACCGCCACCGACCAAGAGCTACTGGATTGCAACCACTCAGAGTCACGTCACTTCGAACAAGGCGTGGGAAGGAGGGACAGAGCAGATTGGAGGTGGGGTGAGGCGAGCGAAGCGATTGTGCAGGCGGCCCCTTTGGTGGACTGCTCCGGAGGAGGGCCGCAAAATATATTCAGCAAATCAAGCGGGACTATGGCAGGGCAAGAGCGTCGTCGAACTGATGGTGCTCAGTCCCGTTGGCGTCTTTGCTCCCAATCGTATCATCATTCGAATACCCACAGCGGGTTCAGATCAAGGCACCTGCGCTTAGCTCGATTCATTGTCTAGGTTCTGCCGTCGCCGTTTCTTGTCAGCTCCTGCTGCCCGTTGGCGTCCCGCTCACGCCAGCGCCGGCATGGCTTCGCATTCAGTCATCCCCAATACCGTGAAGTTCGGAGGGTGCGCACCACAACATCTGATGTGGGACACGCAACACTGGGCCAGGGCAGGGGGTTCCGGATCACCAAATCCTCCGAGGGCTCCGCTCCGCGACAACCAGGGGCCCGGGGCCGAGGGAGGGGGTCAGGGGGTTGGGACAGGGACTCTACAGCGTGGGTGCGTGCACTGCGGTCTCGTGCTCCGCACGGAGGACACCTGCAATGTGTGTCCATCGGTCCATGACCATCTTCTCATCAGACTCAACCGATTTAGGTCCCACTGAGTCATGGCATGTGAATCGAACGCCGCCATCCTCCAGCAGCTCCAGGCACCAACCCCCACCTGTGAAGAGACGTTGCGGGAGATGCTGCCGTGGCCACACCTACAGCCCGTCACCGTACCTTCAGCCCCAGCCCTATCACCTCTCACCCGACCTGCCATGGCAGCCCTGGCGATGGGTCCTTGTGGAAAGCGAGACCATCGCCAGACCTGGAGGCTAGCGATTGGCCAGACAAGTGGGGACAAGCACAACTATTTTAAACGCAGGTGGGGGTGAGACCTACTTAAAGAGTGTGAATTGGGATATGCAGGTGGGGGGGGGGGGGGGGGTGGCATAAGGCCTTGGTGGTTGGCAGGTTGGGGGGGGGGGGATTGCGGTCAGGGAGCGTCAAATCCAATTGCGAAAAATTGCGGGAAATTGCGAACAAAAAATGCGGAAAATTGCGGACCTCACCCCCGCCCCAGTTTAAGGACAAGCTGGGACAAGCGGCACCACATTGGGTCGCAGCGCAGGCAAAGCACGCACCCCGCCACAACAACACCCCAGACAGAACAAACAGGCATACACAAGAGTACACATCACCGTTGTGCGGGCCCAGCGGGGGGAGGCGTAACTGAGCGGGGACAACCGTCACGGTTTTCTGCTCCAACCCAGGCCATCGCCCTGTCTCCTTCGGGTCATGGCTATGAGGATCAGGCGGTGGCTTCGTCCCAATGTGCGGTGCGACCTAATACAGCACCGCTTGCCCCCAACAATAGTCACGCTTGTGCGTTCGTCCTAGAAAAATGTGACGCTGGTCCCCGTTTGTGGGCAGGGGTCAGCTCCACGTCTGTCCTGGACCCCTCCCCTTTGAAGTCCCGTTGGTACCTGAGTCCTCCACACCATGTGAAGCTCTTTTGTTGTTTTACCTCATCAAACTTCGATTGTTGCGTACTGCCAGTGGGCCGATTCCAATTCACGCTGAGTCACCACCGGTTGGAGCATCAGAGGGCTCGAAGGACCATCTGGGCCAAGGTGCCAAGTTTAGTGGTTAGCAGTTACTGACCGTTCGACAGGGAGTCAAATAGCAGGTTTTGCTGTGTTCAATTGTGTGCCGGGAAGGGGGGGGTTGATTGGTGGGATGGTGTCAGGGACAAACCTTAGCTCCAAGCCTGGTCCAGGAATGAGCCAAAATGGTGCAGCATCAAGAAATGTGCCTGCGAATCGCTTTGGCAACATCTGTAAATGTGATTTCTGTTATTTCTTGCATTCAATTTTGGTTCTTCGTTATTTTGGTCTTTTTTTTTAACCCCAACAGCAGTCATGCCCCAGCCCAGAGGGCAGCAACAACATATGCGTACATCACGTCTTCATTGGCTTTCGACCAATGTCTCATCTCCGCCTCCCAACGCTTTGTACGGAAAATCAAGCATCCCACGGGGTGCCCCTCCAAATACCCTAATACATGTAAAAGACAAAACAAACATGCAAACTTCCGTAGTCTGAAGAGAGTTTCTTCTTCCACATTGCCATTGCTGTCGTCAGCTTCGGGTATTTCCCTGGGCAGGTCCAAATCAATGTCCGTGGTACAAAGAAACGACTAAAACGACAGTACACAACACGTGGCGAAAAGCGCCCGTGGGAAAAACTGGGCCTTGCCCTGAGCCCCCTTCGCCCCGTGACCTGCCATTCATCTACGATCCTATGGCCTGGGGTTGGGCTGTACATTTGATGTACTACCCTTTGGCCGCCACAACAACTCCAAACCAACGCCCAAAGGCCTGTGCTTGATCTAACAACATCTTTGAGGTGACGTGTTGTTGTCGTTGGCACACTTCACAGTCCCGCTCTGCCAACTGCACACCAATAACCCTCCCAGGAATGTGCCGGGGGGGGGGGGGGGTTTGATCTGGCGGACCCCCCCCCCCGGCCAACCCACCCATGTGCTTTTCCAGGGGGGGGGGGTTGATCTGGCGGACCCCCCCCCCCGGCCAACCCACCCATGTGCTTTTCCAGGGGGGGGGGGGTTGATCTGGCGGACCCCCCCCCCCCGGCCAACCCACCCAACATCTTTGAGGTGATGTGTTGTTGTCGTTGGCACACTTCACAGTCCCGCTCTGCCAACTGCACACCAATAACCCTCCCAGGAATGTGCCGGGGGGGGGGGGTTTGATCTGGCGGACCCCCCCCCCCCGGCCAACCCACCCATGTGCTTTTCCAGGGGGGGGGGTTGATCTGGCGGACCCCCCCCCCCGGCCAACCCACCCATGTGCTTTTCCAGGGGGGGGGGGGGTTGATCTGGCGGAACCCCCCCCCCCCGGCCAACCCACCCATGTGCTTTTCCAGGGGGGGGGGGTTTGATCTGGCGGACCCCCCCCCCCCCGGCCAACCCACCCATGTGCTTTTCCAGGGGGGGGGGGTTTGATCTGGCGGACCCCCCCCCCCCCGGCCAACCCACCCAACATCTTTGAGGTGATGTGTTGTTGTCGTTGGCACACTTCACAGTCCCGCTCTGCCAACTGCACACCAATAACCCTCCCAGGAATGTGCCGGGGGGGGGGGGTTGATCTGGCGGACCCCCCCCCCCGGCCAACCCACCCATGTGCTTTTCCAGGGGGGGGGGGTTGATCTGGCGGACCCCCCCCCCCCGGCCAACCCACCCATGTGCTTTTCCAGGGGGGGGGGGTTGATCTGGCGGACCCCCCCCCCCGGCCAACCCACCCATGTGCTTTTCCAGGGGGGGGGGGGTTGATCTGGCGGACCCCCCCCCCCGGCCAACCCACCCATGTGCTTTTCCAGGGGGGGGGGGGGTTTGATCTGGCGGACCCCCCCCCCCCGGCCAACCCACCCACCCAAAAACAAAAAAATTTCCTCTGGGGAAAAATGAAATTTTGACTAGAGAGCCCAAAATGAGAGGCCCATTGTAGATACACAAACTTTCTTTTGCCCTCAAACCCATCCACCCAGCCCCAGACATGCATTGGAACAGGGGAGGGGTGGGGGTGGGGGGTTTGGGACCCGGGGGGGCTGACCCTCCTCCTTGGCAACAGGACTAAACAAATGTGGCGCCAAAGGCGCCGGGAATTTTTTTTGCAGAACAAAAGCCCATGGTTGGCTGGCCCTTCTCCTTGTCAACAAAGGTCATAGTGCAAAGGTGAACTCAAAGCAATAAATTTGTGGCAAAATCTGTGTCCTATGTGAACAGCTCACTCACACCCTGAACATGACCCTGAGAAACCCACAGAACATCGGCGGCGAAGAAAATTTTTTCAGGTGACTTGGAAGGGGTTGGACCCGGGGGGGGGGGGGGGCTCCTCCTTACATTTTTTTTGCTCGAATGCGTGTCTGCCCCGCACCCCCTGTGTGACATTCCGTCTGGTTGTTGCTCCGCACCCCCCCGTCCTGTAGGCCAAACACTCAGCACAACCCTGACCCCTCCCCAGGATGCGGCAGGACATACCCGGGGCAGAGTTGCAGGCCAGAGCCTGCACATCGGGGCCAAACGCTGCAAACGACGCCCACAGCATGACTGTGAAGGTCGGGGAGCCCGGCTCCGTCCCCAGGCTCACGTACTGGCCGCGGTAGCCGTCCAAGAACAGGGCGCTGAGCTCCCCGTCTCGGTCTGGAATGATGGCGGGCCCCCCAACCATCGCGCCGTCGGTGCCGTCCAGCGACCAGCTGCTGACGGGTGCGGGCCCCGCCTGCAACGCGGCCTCTTCCTTGACTTGCTGGGAGGACATGCTGACGTCAAAGATCTTGATGTCGTCCTGCGAGGGGCGATGGATTAGAAGAGAGGAAGGAGGGGGGAGGGGCAGGGAACTAGAACAGAGGAAGGGGGGGAAGGGGAGGGGCGGGATGGGACCCAAAAGTGGTGCACCAAAAATGGCCCGACCAGATTTTCCCTGTTGTAAATTTCGTTTTTTCCCGCGATGGTCATTTTGGTTTGGGGGGGGGGTCCAGAGGGGGGGGGGGGGGGGCACCCCCTGTGTGACATTCCGTCTGGTTGTTGTTTCTTTACGGGGCCCTGGACAGTCACCCGGTCATCCCTGCGCATGTTGCGTCGGGTCGCTGCTTTCTGTCGGCCGCTGCGGCCGGTGCTCTTGCTGGTGTCGTTTCCGCGTTCGCGGAGCCCAGTAGTTGGTGTGTTGGGACTGTGCTGAATGTGGCATGATGTGCCGTTTGCGCGTCAGCGGCGCCGAATAATTGGCGTATTGAGGATGTGCTGGTTGTTGCCGGGGTCGTTTGACTGTTTTTGCTGTCCACACACCTCTGTCCACAGGCCGTCCATAGCCTGCCTCCTCTCTACAGTGTACGGCCATTCTATTACTTCCCTGGTCGGGGAAGAGGGGGGCCGGGGTGGGCCTATTGGGCCATCAACCCACTGCACCAGAAAATCATGGCCTTGCAGTAGTTACACTCAAAGCCGCGAGCAAATTCCGTGTCCGCAACACTTCTTACCCGGAATATGCACCAGAGAAGGGGAAAGGGGGGGGGAGTCCAGGGGAAGGGCGTCCAGGGGGAGCGGGTGGCGTGTGGTGGGTGGGGCCCTGTCTGGACGTCGCGGTTGATGGCGTGCCTTTCACCAGCCGCCCGCGCTTTGGTCCTCCTCAGACCCCTTTGGTTCCCTTCTGCCCTCGTTGTCCCCAACGATGCCCCCCGAGGCCTAAGATCCCGCGGCATGGGCCATGTGGTCCTGGCGTACGGCGGCCCCCATTGGGGGTGTTGCAGTTCGGTGGTCACGAAGGGCGGGGATTGCCCGTCGGGTACTTCTGGGTGTATGCACTGAGAGGTTTCCAAACATTTCTGCAAGGTTCCAAGAAGTTTCCTAACGTTTCGAAAAGCTTCCAAGACGTTTCCAAACGTTTCAAGAAGTTTCCAAGAAGTTTCCAAATGTTTCCAAACGGTTCCAACAGGTTTCCAAACGGTTTCAGAACTTTGGGGTTCGACCAGTCGTTCACATTGGTGGGGGCTGGGGGGGTCGAATTTTTTTTTCAGGGTCTGGGAGGATTTAGTTCCCGTTTGAAGTCTGAGCATCTTGAACACACACAAGTGGGGGGGGGGGGGGGCACCACAAAGGCTGTTTGAGCATGGCGGTTGCTACTTCCAGGCGCCCATTCTGGTTCAACTGTTGGGGAGGGAATCCTCCACGCATGGATAGGGGGCCTGGGTCAGACCTGGTACTGGTGTGCGGCAACCCACACGTCGGCACATGCGGAGCCGTTTTCCTGCCAGACGCCGCCGGACGCAAAGCCCACCCCCTTGCCAGACGCCGCCACCGTGGGGCTGTTGTGCCACTGAGGGGCCAAGAAAAAAGCACCAGGGGCACAAAAAACCATTCGACGTTCTCAGTCGCCAGGCGTCGGCACACGCCAGCCCACCTTCTTGCCAGACGTCGGCAGACGCAGACCCACTTCTCCGCCAGGCGCCGCCAGACGCAAACCCAACCCCCCCGCCGCACACGAGCATCATGACTGGGCGGGTTGTCCACCCGTTGAATTGGAGTGGGAGGTGAAGCCTAATTATGGTCGGCCAGGCTGCAGGTGGGACCTTTTGGCAGGCTAACCTTGTGTAGCACAGCCACTGACCAAGAGCTACGGGAGCGCAGCCACTCAGGCACTTCGCTTCAAAAGGGAGT
Organism: Eutreptiella sp. 'Long Island Sound 2002'; assembly: GCA_964036045.1. Taxonomy (NCBI): domain Eukaryota; phylum Euglenozoa; class Euglenophyceae; order Eutreptiales; family Eutreptiaceae; genus Eutreptiella; species Eutreptiella sp. 'Long Island Sound 2002'. Next base: position 96,199,391 of record OZ038384.1, read on the forward strand.
GGGAAGGGATGATGCTGCTAACTTCTGTGAGAAAACGAAACGGACCGTCGGGGACCGTCGGAGCGAGAGCCTGACCGCAGAACTGCTTCGGCTGTTGTCTGCATAAGACTGGCATCGAGAACGTGTTGCGTTTCAATTTGGGCGGTGGCAGGGGGGGGGGGGTGTCACAAAGGCTGAGTAAGTATGCCGGTTGGTGCTTTTTGCTTCCGGGTGTACGTGGCTTGAGCTTTTGGCGATAAATGGTTTACTTTGCTTGTTCCAAGCATTTTACTGTGTGAGAGTGGGACACTTGTCCCTCTGCTCACAAGTCTGCTTCTGGGCTCTGACATCCCTCCCACGCCGGCGCCGGCATGCCTTACACCAATTCGTTCCCAACGCTGTGAAATTTGACAACCCGCAGATGTCTCCCACCCCCTGTGTGACATTCCGTCGGGTTGTTGCTCCTTTACGGGGCCCTGGACGGTCACCCGTTCTTCCCTGCGCATGTTGCGTCGGGTCGCTGCTTTCTGTCGGCCGCTGCGGCCGGTGCTCTTGCTGGTGTCGTTTCCGCGTTCGCGGAGCCCAGTAGTTGGTGCGTTGGGACTGTGCTGAATGTGGCATGATGTGCCGTTTGCGCGTCAGCGGCGCCCAATAATTGGCGTATTGAGGATGTGCTGGTTGTTGCCGGGGTCGTTTGACTGTTTTTGCTGTCCACACACCTCTGTCCACAGGCCGTCCATAGCCTGCCTCGCTGTGTTTCTGTGCGGCCCAGGTGCCCTCTTCCTCCACCCCCCTCCCGCCCCCCTGCCCTAAGGCAGGCCGGTGTCCCTGCCTCTCGCATACCACTGCCCCAGCGAACTGGTCGGCGGCCGGCAGCCCGTAGGAGTGGGCGGCCCCGGCGCCGGGGGTCCCCACCACAACGGGCGCCGCGTTCTGCCCCGGCAGCCCGTCCATGGCCCCGGCCGCCCGCTGCCGGACGCCATTGACGACGAGCGTCACCTCCGAGCGGTCGCACGTGCCCGCGACGTGCACCCACTGCCCCGGGGCCTGCGCGGCGTCCGACTCGACGGCCACCTCCGACCCCCCGGCGCGGCACACGAACTGCAGTTTGCGGGACGCCAGCCACCGGAGGCACCAGCCCCCCGGCCCCGCCCAGCCCTTGCAGACCAGCGCTGTGGCCGCGGCCGGGGCGGTGTCGGGGCGCACCCACGCCATCAAAGTGAGCTCGGCGAGATTGACGCCGGGGAGCTGCACGTAGTGGCCGGGCTGCAGCAGCAGCGCCCGCCCCGCGGCGGCCACGCGGTCCTCCGTGGGGACGGCCCCCTCGATGGTGCCCCCGAAGATGGCGCCGGAGTCGGCGGCGTCCCCGTCCAGGGCCCAGTGCGCCACGGGCAGCCGGGCGGCACTGAAGCCGGCCAGCTCACGCAGCTGCTTGACGTCCACGTCCAAATCGAAGAGCTGTGGGACGGAGGACGACAATGGAACTCGGAGGCGGGGGGGCAGAACGTAAGAGCACATGGAATTGCTCCTGCACCAACACTTCGGGGAACACCCCAGCTTTACCCATAATGCCAAGCGTACTTGTTTCCCCATTCGCAAGCCGAATCCACGCAGAGTCGCTCCCGGCGAAAGCGGAACCTTTTTTGGGCTTCGCGCCGCGAGCGCGTGTTGAAAAATTCAGTTCCGGCCAGTCGGTCACGTGTGGCACGGCGCAACACGCCAGTACACGCCAGGGCACACTGACACAAAATGAATGGCAAAAGCACATTTGTTGCCAGATGGCACTTGGTACAATGTCACGGAAGCCCTTTTTGGGGGAGGGGGCGGGTCCAGCTCCGGGGGTCCAATGACCCATTTGGTGGTGCCATTTTGGTGGCACCATCAGGGTACATCGCAGGGAACACCCCAGCTTGACACCCTGACTGACCCTTCCTGCAGGCACAAAGCTGCAAACCACATTCTCCGTTGGATTGGAACCGCAAAAACAATGGTTTTAAAAGAGCCCAAAAGAGCGGAAACACGGGGTCGCCGTGTTTGGACAGGCCCCTGTTAGGCCATAGAACAGTGGAAAGTTCAGCGATAGGTCCCCACCGACAGACCTACGCCCTCACTCATCAAGTATCACGCGGCGGAGCCGCGGCACACATTGTCCCATCGGTCCAGCAAGGCGCCGTTAGGCGCCGTCACACATAGTTCAAAGCAGTCCGAGAGCGCCACTGACGCCCTCTCTCGCTGGTTACGTTCTGGCCTCTTTACCCGACCCCCCCTCCCTTTGGCGCCTCTTTCTACTGTCACTGGTATCCGTACTAAACTCTGTTAGGACAAAGGGGAGGGGGGGGTACGAGAACACCTGCACGTCAGCAAATGTGCCCGATAAATGCCCCTCGAGGCACGTCGGCGTGCCGTCAACGGGAGCGCAGGGCTTGGCCCCCACCACCACCGGCGCGGCTTTGTTGGACGGCGCCGTCTCCTGCGAAGGCTCCGCGACGCCCTGCAGGTGCCCGTTCACGTACACCCGGGCGCCGACGTCCGGGTGGCACGTGCCGGCGACGTGCACCCACACCGCCGGGGGCACCGCCAGCTCGGTCACCGCGGCGGCCGCGGACTGGTCGCACGCGAAGCGGAGGGCCCCGGTCGCCGTGTACTGCAGGCACCACGCCCCCGGCCGGCACAGCGCCGTCGTGGCGGTCGCCGGGGGGGGGGCCAGCAGCAGCCACAGCATCACGCTCTCGGCGGTCCCGACAGGGACTTGGGACTGGAGGACGGCGTAGCTCTCCGCGGTGCCGTCGGTGCGGAGGGCCCGGGCGTCCTGCAGCAGCCGGTTGCGGGCGGGGAGCGCCCGCGACCCCACCAGCACGCGCCCCTGGGCGATGTCGGGCCGGGCCGGGTACAGCGGCCAGGTCGCCGCGGGGACGGCCGGGCGGAACTCCAGTCGGATCTTTGAGGTGGTGAACTGCGGGAAGCGCGCGGCGTCGTGGTCGCTGTTGAGGAGGTACACTTTGGGGTACGCGGCGGCGTCCTGGTCCGGGTAGTACCACATCCGCAGGCTGTGGCCGGGCGCCAGCTGCAGCTGGTCGAAGGTCATCTGGAGCGCCATGCCCGTCGCGCCCCCCGGGGGGGCGAACTCCCACGTGCACCGCTGCAGGCAGCCGGGGTCGATGGTGAGCTGCACGGTGGCCCCTTCCACCTCGGTGAAGGCCTGGGCGCAGCAATCCACTGCCTTGACATCCGCGCCTTCGGCCTGCAGGTGGGGTGGGGGGTCACCGACAGGCCGTAGCTTGGGATGGGGCTTGGGGCTTTGGGCCTGCCTCTCTGGTCCGAAGGAAGCTTCGGGCTCACGGCTTGTTTTAGAAGGCGGGGGGGGGGCGGGGGGGGGGGGGGGGGGCAACCGTGAGGGGGAAAAGGACATATGGTGGACGGCCCAGACAGCGCGTGGAGGAACAGGGCACCTGGGCCTCACAGAAACACAGTGAGGCAGGCGATGGACGGCCTGTGGACAGAGGTGTGTGGACAGCAAAAACAGTCAAACGACCCCGGCAACAACCAGCACATCCTCAATACGCCAATTATTGGGCGCCGCTGACACGCAAACGGCACACCATGCCACATCCAGCACAGTCCCAACACGCCAACTACTGGGCTCCGCGAACGCGGAGACGACACCAGCAAGAGCACCGGCCGCAGCGGCCGACAGAACTCAACGACCCGACGCAACATGCGAAGGGAAGAACGGGTGACTGTCCAGGGCCCCGTACAGGAGCAACAACCCGACGGAATGTCACACAGGGGGGGGGGGGGGGTCTGCGATCCAAGGGTTTGTGCACCAAAAATGGCCCAAAGATCTTTTCCCCCGGTGGTGTCGAGTTGTCAAAAAGAGCCCTGGGAAGCAGCGAGGGAAAAAAAGACATGGGAGGAGGGGACATGCCCTGCAGACCTGCAGTTGGCCTTCTCCGGGGGAGGGGGGTCATTGGGTGCATTGGCCAACCCCCAGCCGACCAACCCACACTCAATATCATATCCAGCCCCGCAGGAGACTGCCGATGCAACCCACAACGTTCTACCAAACTGGACGAAAGGCGGCACTTGGCACAGCCACCTGCTGGGGCTCGAACTTCAGGGGCGCATGCAGGACCGCCTCCCGGTGGCTGAGGGAGAAAGTTTTGGAGATGAACCGCTTCAGGGCGTTCTTCAGGTTGTTCTTGATGGTGTTGTAGACGGCACCCGTGGAGGTCGGCAGGCTGCTGACGCCGAGGGCCTGGTTGAAAGTCGCCTTCTTGCCAGCGTACCGCACCGTGGCGCCCACATTGACGCTGGAACTGAGGGCGCCGGAGCGCTTGCTGAGGGCAAAGCTGAACTTGAGGCTCGCGCTGTAGCTCCCCAGGGAGACGTAGCACGACTTGAACTTGCACGGGTACTTCGGCGCGCAGACCCTCTTCCCGAACACCGTCTGACACTTCTGGCACCAGGAGTGCCCGCACGGGTACTTGATGCTCGTCGTGAGCGAATTCTCGATGGACTTCGACACGTCGCCCGCCAGGTCGTAGTTGCCGCCCTGGGCCGAGCCCTCGAGGTTGAACTGCGTGCCGAGGAACTTGAGCCGGACCCGCAGCAACGAGCTGCTGGCGTAGAAGCCCAACGCCCCCCACGAGACCGACCCCAGCCTCCCGGAGCATGAGCCCTGCCACTCGATCCTGATGCCGCTGCCGCTATACCACCCCGTGGCGAGGTCCAGTCGGCTGCAGGAGAGCGTCATCGGGCCCAACCCAATCTGGAGGTTGTTGACCCACGTCCGCAGGTGTTGGTACCCACGATCCTTCTCGACGTCCAGCTCGACGCCCCCGGAGACGCTGAGCGTGTTCCCGAAGACCGTCACGCTCTTCAGCCCCGCCGCGAACGCGACCTTCCCAGGCTCGATCGCGGCGGCCAGGTCGGCCCTGAGCGCCAGCGGCCCGAGGACGAGCCGCGCGTTGTCCACCGCGAGGGCGAGGGCCCAGTCGCGCAGCGTCAGCTGGATGCTGCCGGACAGGCTGAAGAACGACGAGGCGGCCACCACGCGCAGCGCCACGTCGATCGTCGGGGGCGCGGAGCGTGACAGCTCCAGCTGCCCGGAGCCCTCCAGCGTCAGCACCCCAACGTCCAGGTACAGCCACTCGATTGCCGTCGAGACCCCGCCGCTGGAGAAGGTGGTGGTCCCCTCGTACTCCATGGGGAACCCCAGGCGGCCGTTTTTGAGGTTCAGCGCCAGCCCGGCCGCGAACGACACCTCCGAGCCGGCGATGCGGCCGGACACCGAGGCCACCGCCGTCCCGAAGAGGGCGCGCGCGTACGGCAGGCAGTGCACGCACAGCGTACCGCTGAAGGAGAACGCGTCCTCCGCGAGGGTCGCGGATCCGTCCAGCACCTTCTCGCCGAACACGTACAGGTCGATGTCGGCGGAGCCTGTGATGAGGCCGCTCTCCTGCGTGAGAGAAATGCCGATCCGAACCAGGCCTTTGCTTAGTGATACTGGGGGGGGGGGGGGGTCAAATTGCACTACTGTCGAAGTAGGGATTTTACGACGCGTCGGGCCCCGACACCTCCCGACGCGTCGTACATCCCCGACGCGTCGGGCCCCGACACCTTGTACGACACTGTACGACGCGTCGTACATCCCCGACGCGTCGGGCCCCGACACCTTGTACGACACTGTACGACGCATCGTACAGTGTCGTACGACGCTTGTACGACACTGTACGACACTGTACGACACTGTACGACGCGTCGTACAGTGTCGTACGACGCGTCGTACGACACAGTACGACACAGTACGACACAGTACGACACAGTACGACACAGTACGGCACAGTACGACACAGTACGACGCGTCGTACAGTGTCGTACGACGCTGGTACGACACTGTACGACACTGTACGACGCGTCGTACAGTGTCGTACAGTGTCGTACGACATACATATGTATATATATGTATGTATGTATGTATATATATATATATATAGATATAGATATAGATATAGATACACACACACACACACACACACACACACACACACACACACACACATATATATATATATGGCCTGCTAATTGTAGACACTGTCGGCATGTTGTAGACGCGAAGTGCCAATATTTGGCCCCCTTCCCCCAAAACGGTCCGCTGCCATCGTTTACCCGCACACAGGCGGAGGGCGGTCTGGGGTCTGTAGACACTGTGCACCACAAGTAGACGCGGCCTGCTAATTGTAGACACTGTCGGCATGTTGTAGACGCGAAGTGCCAATATTTGGGAAGGGGGCCGAAGGCCCCCTTCCCCCAAAACGGTCCGCTGCCATCGTTTACCCGAACACAGGGGGAGGGCGGTCTGGGGTCTGTAGACACTGTGCACCACAAGTAGACACGGCCTGCTAATTGTAGACACTGTCGGCATGTTGTAGACGCGAAGTGCCAATATTTGGGAAAGGGGCCGAAGGCCCCTTTCCCCCAAAACGGTCCGCTGCCATCGTTTACCCGCCTAGAGGGGGAGGGCGGTCTGGGGTCTGTAGACACTGTGCACCACAAGTAGACGCGGCCTGCTAATTGTAGACACTGTCGGCATGTTGTAGACGCGAAGTGCCACTATTTGAGGTTTCCCCTTTTGGACTGTTTCGACCAAAATGGAAACGCATTTGGACCCATTTTGCCCCAATCTGACCAATCTGTTTTTTTTTCCATTTACATGTGTTTATATGTCTACATATGTATATGTCTGTGTGTGACGTACTGTGTCGTACTGTGTCGTACTGTGTCGTACTGTGTCGTACTGTGTCGTACTGTGTCGTACCGTGTCGTACCGTGTCGTACTGTGTCGTACTGTGTCGTACTGTGTCGTACTGTGTCGTACTATGTCGTACTGTGTCGTACGGTGTCGGTGCTGTACGACACCTTGTACGACACTGTACGACGCGTCGTACATCCCCGACGCGTCGGGCCCCGACGCCTTGTACGACACTGTACGACGTGTCGTACGCTCCCGACGCGTCGGGCCCCGACGCCTTGTACGACGCCCCGACGCGTCGTACAGTGCATTTCCGACAGCACTCTCAAATTGCCCCCCCGGGATTTTGGCTGACCCCCCACCCACCCACCCACATCAGAAAATTTTTCCTCGGGAAAAAAATGAAATTTATCAAAGGGGCCCGAACTTGGAGGTCAATTTTAGGTACACAAACTTTTTTTTGGCCTCTGACCCACCCACCCACCCTCCCCTCCGGTATAGTATCAACCAGCCACTAAGCAAAGGCCTGATCCGAACCCTTCGTAGAATCACACATCATCACTCCATGATGCTCACACCGGGGTGTGTGGGTGAGGGCACTGCCTAATTCAAAACAGAAAGAAAAAGAGACACTTTTGGCGGCAGTCGACAGAGCAACAGCAGTCGACAGATCCCCTTCATCATTATTTACCACCACAAGGGTGCCCAACGCAATCCATGGCAGTCAAACGCAGCACAGGAAGGTGGGCCTTGAAAGCAATGCAAAAATGGTGCTTTTCAAGGCTGATGTTGCGGTGTTTTGGGCCCAAAAAGAAGTCGTTGAGCCTACTATTTGGGTGCAAAACCCACTGGACAGTGACCAAATGTGTTTGTTCATCATCTAGGTCGGTTCTAATGCAAATGGCCCCCTCCAAGGAAAGACTGGAGGGTAAGGCTGGCGGTTGGTGGGTGATCAATGGCGGTTAAGCAATTGTTTGCCAGGAGATGGCGTTATGGCCTTAAGAGGCCCAAAATGGGTCCACGATGACCAGCCTGTGTGCCTGCGGGTGTGTTGTTTGCTGCTGCTTGTTTGCCAAAGGGTTGCGTCTGTGAGGTACAGTTTCCTAGGCATGACTTGAGGGCTGCCCCGTCCCGGACCAGCCATCCGCTGGATGTATTGTTTGTGGGCATGCAGGAGTGCTCCTCCCCTTCATGCCCTGCGTAGGAAATAGGACTTCTGGGTCAGATTTTGAGGTGACGGTATGGGATTGTCCGTCTTCGTCCCATTCTCCCCCAGCGGACGCACCCCCCTCCCCCGATGGCGAGGGCCCTTGGCCTCCTCCGCGTGGAGCCCACACAAAGCAACGAAACAGGGACAGTCCAGGGGCCCCCTCGGCACACCCTCCCAAGGGGAGGGAAGGGGGTGCAGGGGGTAAGGATAGGCAAGACACGTAGATTTTGGTGGCCCTGTTATGGGCCCCAGTTTGGTTCTGCACGGAGGCTGGTGACATGCTACCAGGAATGGATCCTCGGGTCCTGGGCAGCCCCAAATGGGTGCTCACCAATGCGGCCCAAATCAGTGTTAGTGGATGCCTTGTTTGCTGTCTGCTGCCGGCTATATGCCGTTTGCAGCCTGCGGTCTACGTGCTGTTTCCCAACACGGTGTTGGTTTTCCAAAGGGGGGGGGGGGGTTCAAAAAAAAATGAACACAAATGTTGTTTGAAGAACAATGACAGAGACCACCAAACGCGTTCACCCACCAAAGCGCAGCACTTCTGTGCAACTGTGCGGAGGCAGAAAGGGGGTCGCCAGCAACAAACCAACAACTTTGGCCTGGGAACACAGACGCACTCCACCACACAAGCAACACCCCAGGAACGGTACACCGCCCTGCGATTTGAGTCCTTCCAAGAGCTACACCCCAATAAGCCACGGTGCTTGCAGGGGGATACTACCTGCATGTTGGCCGTCAGGCGGCCGTCTATCTGAATGGGGTCCAGGCTGCGCGTCGAGATGCTGCAGTCCACGTCCGCCTTCCCGCGGCTGGGAATGCTCAGCTTCCCGTCAAGCAGCAGGACGTTCCAGAGGTTGGTACTGAGCGAGCTCTCCAGCGAGAACCGGCGGTCCTTCAAGTCCATCTCCCCGCGCAGGTCCAGGTGCAGCTCCGGGACGATCCCGATCTTGGGGATGTCCACCTCCCCCTCGAACGCCAGCTTCCCGAGGTCCAGCGTGATGCTGCCGGCGGCGCGCGCGGCCCCGGCCTCCAGGCTCACATCCAGCCGCTTCGTGATGGAGGTCGTCCACAGCCCGCTGACCCGCAGCGTGACCGGAATGCCCGGGATGGACCCCGTGAGGTCGAACTGGAGGGCCAGGCCGTGGCTGGGCTGCAGCAGCAGCCCGATGGAGCCGTCCAGGTCGAACAGGTCCAGCCCCGACCGGACGTCGGCCGTCAGGCTCAGCCCCTGGAGGGGGTTGATCTCGACCGTCGGGCTGAGCACCTCCACGAGGATCAGGTCGAAGTCGGGCAGCGCACGGCGGATGACCAGATCGTTGGCCACTTCGGTCGCGAGGCTCAGGTCGGGCAGCTTGACCTGGCCCATGTCGGGCCAGGTGAGCGCGCCGATGGCCTGCTTTTTGCTGGGGCTGGAGGCACTGGGCGCCAGACTCATGCGGAGGAGGGTGTCGGGCAGTCCCATGGACACTCCGAGGCCATCCGAGGCCGTGTAGGCTTTGAAGGTGATGATGTCCGCGACCGTCCCAGACAGATCCACGTGGTGCAGCTTCCACCCGGTGGGCACCTTGCAGCCTGTGATGCAATACGGATGACGGTGCAAGACGATGAATACAAGCACATAGTGGTGGCACGGAGTGGAGATAGCGGCACCAGGACAGAAATGACCAGGGGGACCCAAACGCTTCCTGTGCTTGGTTCCAATGGGGACCAGGTTTCAGATTGCCGCATCGTGATATTTTGTCTCCTGTCACATCCTCATACTAATGTTGGCGAAAAGAAGACTGGTATTTTCTTGTCTGCTGCCATTTGGATTGTCGGTGGGGGGGGGAGAGGGGGGGGGGGGGTGATCGGTATACACTGTCGAAGAAGAAGGCAAGGCAGCGGGCTCAAAATCACAAAAACGCCACTAAGCTGTGCGAACAAGTGCGGAAAGAAGCGTCAATCGGGGTCCAATAAGGGGCAGTGTAAAATTGAGGATTGGGCTCCGTAGCACATCACATGCAGTTCAACGGGTTGCGTATGGTTAGGAATTCTATTTGCTTGTATTTCGCTGGGCCATTCAGGCCAAACCTCTGGGGCTGCAACAGCCATTTTGCACTTGCATTTCAGACCCGCTGTAGGGTAATGGGAGGGGGTTGAAATTTAGTACGGGGATTATTTCACAGGGAAAGCTTCGGAGAAATTTCGCCACCCTTGGAAATCCCAAAGCTCCAACTGCCTCACGCACACCCGAACATGCAAGCCCATGCTTCGTTCAGAGGCAAAAAAATTTGCAAATCAAATTTGCCACTGAAAGCAGCATTAGTTCACAACATCTGAAACCTGATCTGTTCCAGACAATTGCGAAAAAACGGACCCACACAATGCAGTGCCATTGGCATCTCCACTGCCCTTCCCGACAACCCTAAATTTCGCCACCTTCCTTGAACACTAAATTCCCACGAAACTATCCCCCTTCCACACCCCGGTGTATGCCACCTGAAAGGCATATCTATTCGGTTCTGCGGTGATGTGGGGACCGTATCACACCTCCGACAGTGCCCTGGATGGTCACCCCGCTCTGCTTCAGCGTCCCCTGGCCATCGAAGCACAAGCCACTTCCCGCGCAGGGGCACGCGTCGCCGTCGCTGCTCAAGTACACAGTCCCGACGACGTCCACCAGGCCCATGACGCCGACGTCCACGCTCCCGGACAGCGCGTAGCCGGTCCGGCCGAGACGGCCCGTAAGGGTGCCGACCAGGCGCGTGATCGGGTCCCTCGGGGGCATCGTGAGCCGCAGGGTGAAGTCGACCCGCGTCGGCCGCCCAGAGTCGTACCCGATCAGCGCCGTCCCGGCGAGCACCTCCGCGCCGTTGATTCGGACCGTGGAGGCGATCTGCGGCAGGGCCAATGTGGTGCGGCCCCCGGCGTTGAGGGCGACGCCAGCCTCCGGCACCACCAGGTCCACCTCGGTATTGGCGGCGGGGACGTGCACGGTCCCGTCCAGCGACACTGAGAGCCTCGTGGGCACAAGCCTCACCACCGCCGTGCCGGTCACGTGCCACGCGGTCCCAGCGGTCGTGGGCGCCTGCAGCCGCAGGGTGGCAGTCAGCTGGGGCTGGTTGTTGGCGTTAGGGAGCTCCATGAGCACTGTGGCGACTGCCGGCAGCATCGCAAGCTTCCAGTCCGAGGCCACCACTTCGAGACGGAACCCTGAGGGCCCCAGCATCGCGGCGTACGCGATGGCGGGAATGTCGATGTCAGGGGCGTTGATGGCGGCATCCAAATAAAGGCTTCCCGCCACGTCCACCTGACGCAAGCATGCCACAGACAAGATGCGAGGAATGTTGGGCGCGCAACGCAGGTATGATCACAACACTAGTACAGCATTACCATTGGCACTGGCATTTCCAATAGCATCAGCATGGGCGACAGCATTAGCATTTGCATCAATATTAGCTTCAGAATTGGCTGTAACACTAGCATTGGCATCTGCATCGGTTTTAGAATGAGCATTTTGGCACTGGCATTGTAGCATTCATTTGCGCATGAGCGTTTTAGCAGTAGGATTCGTATTTTAGCATTGCATCAGCATTAGCATCAACACTAACGAACTTCAACATTGCAGAGCATCGGCAAACACCCAGAACAACCATACCTGGCTGTCGCTGAAGGTGACTACCCCATCGGCCACTGTGTTCGACTGCACGCCCAGCGCGAATGCCCAGGGCGCCGTCTCCGACGCCTTCGAGATGGTGACGGTGAATGGATCCAGGGTCCCCGTGGCCTGCATGGACGTGGGGGTGAAGCTTGACGAGGTGAACACCCCCGACAGCGTCCCGGACATGCTGAGCGCGCGCGCGTTGAGAGAGACGGCGGCATCCACCAGCAGCCCCACAGCCGTGTCGATGGAGAAGGTCACCGCGAGGTCCAGGACACCCCCGAGGGAGGCAGTGTGGGTCGGGCCCTGGTAAGTGATGCCGCCCGCCTTGGGCAACGCGAGCTCGAACGCGGCGCCCCGGCCCCACACCAGCCCGGGCATCTTGCCGAACTTGCTGGCGTCCAGGGGGATGACCACCAGCCAGTGGTCCCCCTTGTCCTGCGCACTGCCGGTGAGGACGGTGGTGGCGCCAGTGGCTGTCCGGGTGGTGACGGGCTGCAGGTACAGCGAGGCGGTGTTTCCCTCGAAGCAGGCGCCGTAGTCGCCGAAGTTGGCGCAGCGCAGCGTCTCTGACAGTGTGGCTGTCCCGTCGGCGCCCACGGCGCCGGTGAACGCCGCGGTGGTGCCGGCCTTGCCGCTGTCCAGCTGCAGGCTGAGCTCGGAGGCGACGGCGGTGCCGGTGAACGAGACGGTCCCGGTGGTCTTCGTGTTCTGGTCGTCCACTGTCAGCGTCCAGCTGCCCACGTCCTTGGCAGGAAAAAAAGGAGAAAATTGGACATGGAAATAATTCATTGGTTGGGGGAGGTCGGCCGTTCAAACGCACTTTCGAGACACACACACACACACACACACACACACACACACACACACACACACACACACACACACACACACACACACACACACACTTCAACAGGGTTCCCGTCGCTGAGGGCCTTGCCCAGGCACCGACAGGACCCGACGGGGGGAGTCTTGGGGGAGGGGCGACCCAACATACCGTCGTCAGGCCCAACTCCGCGGCCAGTGCATGCGCGACGGCGATGACGTTGTCCAGGCGGGCCATGGCGGGCGTCAGTTTGAAGAGCGGGAGGGACGTGAGACGCCCGGACACGTGCTGCGTGGGGGTGGTCACCTGGATGTAGGCGCTGGTGGTGTCCGTGAGGGTGACGGTGACCCCGGCGCCGGTCGCGGACCCGGGCCCAGTGGCGAACTGGAACCCGCAGTCGCTGGGGCTGCCCAGGGCGGCGCAGGCGACCGAGGTCAGGGCGGGCAGGGCCTGGCACGTGGCGGGGCAGGCGGCGCTGCAGACGTTGGTGGGGTCACAGCCGGAGGTCTTGCCGACGTCGGTGTTCCCAATCGTCAGTTGGGTGCGGCGGTTGGGGGTGGGCAGCGCCACGGCGCGGGCGCGAACGAACTGCTGGGTGTTGGTCCAGTCCAGCCACGTGGCGGAGACCGTCGCCGGCCCCGCGGCGCGGCCGCTCGCGTCAGCCAGCGCGTCGGCGCACTCCTGGACGATCTCCGCTTCGGTCTGCACGCAGCGGCAGCCCTCCGCTGCGGAGAACGCCTGGCGGATTGGGACCGCCGCGAGGGCGGTCCCCTGCGCATCGGTCAGGGCGCACGTCACCCGCACGGACGGGCAGCCGCTGCCGGACTCCACCGCCGACGCCACGAGCACCCCCAGGAAGGCTACGAACACGACCAGCCAGGTCAGGCCGGCGAGGCAGCTGTTGCGTCGCGTGCGCGTCCTGCGGACGACGTCCGAGGCGTTTGTCTCGGGCAGTGGGTGGGGCTTCAGGCAGGCGATGGCGTCCATCATGCCCACCACGCGCGTCAGCGCCGGCAGGCCGTTGGTGATGGCCAGGAGGCCCGTGTGGAAGACCTTCATGGACCCCAGGCCGCAGGCCAGCACCACGAGCTGCCGCACAGCGTCTTGTCCGTGGAGCGACCCGTCCTTGATGACCGTCATGCCCACGTACAGGTACGCCACCGGGCAGCCCAGCAGCAGCAGATTGTAGGCGAGCCGCAGCGCCAGCAGGCCGGCGCTGTACCGGCGGCGCTGGATCCAGCCCCCCTCGATGCTCTCCGAAATCGCCGTCATGGTCGCCGTGTGCGCGTCGCGCGAGTTGCCGCCGAAGGTCAGGCTGTCCCACAGCCCGCGGGCAGCGGTGATTTGCTTGGTCATGTCTCGGCCGTACGTCAGCGTCAGGTGGCTGCTCTGGATGGCCACAATGCCTTGCAGGATGAGGAAGAGCAGGTAAATGAGGCCGCTGTACGGGCTGATGACGAACGAGTAGATGAGGGAGGCGGCCAGAACCAGGACGCACCCCACGCACACCGGAATTGCATCAAACACCTGTGGCAGGAAACAGCGAGCCAATGCCCTCACCGCACTGCACTGTCTCATCTCACACAACAGCCCGAACACGGCACATCCAGCACGGCAGGCTCCCCACTCCAGGCTCTTCAGCCTTGAACCTTTTTCAGTCCCACTTGACTGACATATGGAACATAAGCGTTTGAAGCTACGGTTCCAGAACTCACTGGACATTGCCCTCTTACCCACTGGACATTGCCCTTTTATCAGACAGTACTCGAGAGAGTTTCCAGAAACAGGAATCAGAGCAGTCCAGCACTACCCTGCCCCCCCCCCTCCCCTGTAATCCTTGTAATCGCCCCCCCTAATGTCAGGCCGGTCCTGCACCCGGTAGCACATAACCACTATGCCATCACTTTCGCTGTCATCTATGGTAGGGCTTCAAAAACTGGTCCATGGACGTTTGGAGGGTCCGTTTCACACCACGCTTGGGCGCAGGCTTGGGTATAGGTGCCTGTAGTGTGGGTGGAGGTGCTTGTGGTGCAGCTGTGAGTGCTGGTTGTCAAGAGTGGTCAGGAGATCCTAGTGATACAGGAGATGACGCCCTGCACTGCCTCCAGCCAACATAACTTGGCTGCAGTATGGTCCACAACACTGACAGTACACCAGTATTGAATGTGGAGGAACTCAGGTCCAGAGGGTAAGGGCCCAATGACAGTTGCCAACAGTGGGACACCCCTGCTGCGAGAGTGGTACCAGACATGACCGCCTGTGGTATACAATTGTGTCTGAACAAGAAAAGGGAGTCAACTCTGATAATGGGCACCTGCACACAAGAAACAACACAACAACCCCTTGTCAAAAGACATGAAAGTGGCGGCCCCCACATGAGGAGGGGGACTACAGGGGAGGGGGGGGGCAGGGTACGATTGTCCCACAGCTAAGTGTGGTACTGGACATGACACGTAGGTCGGGCGAGCTAAATCGAAACCAGAAGATGCGAGGGCTGAACTGGGACAGGTCTGTCGATCTCGACTGAGCCAAATGGACATCCATTACCAGAGTGTCCTCTATTTGTCAGTCCCCCTTCACCATCCACAATTCCGAACACAACACGCACCTCAAATCCTCTGACGATGCAGAGGACACGACCTCTTCCCTGCCCTGCGTAGGTCCAAAGGGGAAAGCACACCACGTTGCCAAACATGGGGAAGTGGGTGGCCCGCAGCGTGCGGACCTCCTCGGACGAGATCAGTTTGCTGTTGCCCAGGACGGTGGCCAGCAGCTTCAGGTCCAGCTGCCGGACCACCGACTCCTTCAGGGAAGCCCACAGCAGCTCATTGGTCGTGGCCACTAGGACGTACACCAGGAGGGCCAGCAGCAGGAAGAACACAATTGTGGAGATGTTGGTGCTGCCGACGGTGGTGCCCAGCAGCACCTGGGAACGAGGGGCATAGGAGCACAGCGCATATTGTACAAGGGGGAATTTGTGGCCATTAATAGCTTCCATCAGGCCTGGTTCCCAATTGCTGTTCCTGGACTAGAGGCCCTGCCCACCAGACTACACCTGGACTGGACGAAAGGTCGACTGACGAGACTAGACTAGGCTTGCTTATGCCAGGGTACTTGCCAGCTCGCTGAACTGTTCCCCTTGCCGTTCTTTAGTTTTTAGGGGTGGAAACACACGCGTGCCCTGGTAATGTAACTTGCCTGTGCCACACGATGGCGATTCACTGCACCAGCATTTTCAAGAAGATGCACATGGCATTTGAAGAGAGAGTGTGTGCAGGCCAGGGCCACCCCAGGATCAATTTAACTTGGAGTGGAATATGGAGATGTGCTGAGAGCTGAGAACTCCCGAGGCGCAGTGCATTGCGGATGACTGTGGTGCACAACATGCGCGGCTTGCAACCTGTCCCTGTTGGGGGAGCACCTGTGCGATGAGAGTGACCCAAAAGCCCGCCAGCAGCACAGAACAAGCCGTCTGGGCGATGCCGAACAGCACCGCCATGCCAAATAGCAGCCAGGAGTCAATGAGACGGCACGTGGCAGCCCAGGTGCCCTTGAGGCTTCCCTGCAGCTCCTCTGGGGGCACGACCCCGTTCAGCTCCACTGGGACACCCCTGACGGCCTCCGCCTTCTGCTTCAGCTCCAGGAACTTGGTGTATATCTCCAGCTCCTGCACGACATCAACGTCCTCGTCCACGCCGCTCACCCGGCGGTTGATGTGGAGCTGTTGACGGGCAATGCGCAGCGCACGCCGCCGCTTGAAGGCCTGCCAGGCCCTCTGGATGATTAGTGACCCCTGCATGCACAATGCGTCATCCTGCCCCTGGACTTTGATGTTGGACGAGACGGGGTGCGCGCTCCAGCCTTCGCTGCGGCGCACCAATGTCGACGTAGAATTGCGGCCGGGGTCGTCGATGCTGTCCTGGGACGACCCATTATGATCCAGTGGATTTGGCATGCAAGTGTAACTAGAGGAGACAGGGGACGCCTGGGTTTATCTGGTCCACAGGACCCATGCATGCAAGTTTGTACACAAGCAATAACCAATGATGAGGTATGAACTTGAAGGCACCCACCTGCTGGAAAGTTTCCTAAGTGATGTTTGGTTCTATGGGTCCATTTTCCATTTGCATGCAGGCTTGCACACAAGCACGCAAAGGATGAACATGAAAGCGCTTGCGCTTGAACAATGTCAGAATTACGGGTCCATTGTCCAAAGGCCTTGGTTATGTATCAACCTACCCGAATTTGCGAACAACATACCAGAGTGAGGTGATGGTTCCACAGGGCGGTTCTCCGTGACGACACGCATGCCGAGGCCCCTCGTTTGTCAAAACTCGAGGCCATACGGAATGGCTTGGAACTGCCGCTACGCTAAAGCTCGCAGCAGTTCCCTTCAGCATTCACCAAAAATTAAACAGCCACGAAAACTGTGGGGTTTGTTAAATCAAGGCTTCCATGTTCATTCTGTGCATTTGCTTGTGCCGCAGCACTTGAAAACACGTGAGCACTGGCTAGTAAGGGCTGCCGCGCCAACTTGCTACCAATATGTCAAGTTTTTGCGATTGGGGGCTGGGAATGGTATTTCAGGGCTGCTGGTTGATGACCCCCCCCGCCTAACCACCGCGATTCCACACTGCCCCCCCCCCCCCTTTTCGAATCTCTCGTCCGTAGGTTGAGGATGGCCCTATTCTAGCCTTGTCATTTTCGTCAACCCCGGACGCTTTTCAGTGTGGTGCAAGCGGAGCAAAACAAACGCAACAAATTCGACACGAGTGGCTTGCGCCCATAGGTTCTCAACCCGCAATTCAGAAACACAGCACGTAACATCCGCTGCCCGATGAGGGATTCGAACCCGCGACCCTGCGAACCAATCGTCCGCATGCTCTACCGACTGAGCTAACCGGGCTTGTTGACAAACTAGTTCTGGTATTAATTATTGCTTATGTGGTATTCATGTTCCACCCACTTCCAATAAGATGGGGAAGAGAGTTTGTGAGCCCACACACTCGGCCGAGCAGTTAGGTGGTGCATGCATAGTATCGGCCAAGGAGCCAGATAGCAGTGGCGTACCCACCACGCAGTTAACGGCCAAACACTCGGTTACCCATACACTCGTTGTGTGCCGTTTGCTTGCTGAGAAGAAGCAACTGCTGCAAAACGTGGCAATTTAGCAGCATTTGCTGGTGGAACGTTCTTCGCTTCCCAAAGTTGCTCCCAGGGGGACAACGTCGTTTCAAGCGGACGACGAACTGTGTGTGTCGGGGTGCGCTCTGCAGTGCGGCGCACTGTGTCGGTGTGCTCTGTGGTGGCCCTGTTTCGGGGTGTGCTTTGGTGCGCCCTGCTTCGGGGTGTAAGAGATGCTTTGCGGTGCACCCTGGTTTGGGTGTGCCCTGGGGTGCACCCTGTGAACGAGTATGGTTTGTGGTGCGCCCTGTGCGGGTGTTCTCTGTGGTGTGCATTGCGTCGGGATTTGCTGATGTTTGCCGTCAGTGAATTCAAAATCTGCAAACCTAAGCAGTCATACCGAGAAAAATTATGAAACATGCTGATTGAAAGTTGATTGATTAATGCGAAAAATCACACCTAAAAGAAAGACTTGAGCAAAAACATATGTACATATGCGAGTCCACATAAACATGAGTCACAAACAAATCCAACTGCTCTGCGTTCGTGCCGGCGACGGCCGCTTCCGCAACTCCCGCCCCATTTCGGGGACGAAAAAGCCTTCGGCCTGTAACTGAGAACATCAATCAGGTTGTCAAAGGCATGAAAAACTACAACCCAGTAATCACACATATGTTCCCAGGTGATCAGGCAAAACTTATTACCACCTCCATTGTTCATTTCGTTTCGGATGATGAATGAAAACGACTTTGGTTGGTCAACATTCTTTCTGACTTTAAAAAAAAAATCAACTTCTCAAAGGCAGCTAGATTCGCGGTGGTCGCAAGTATCCCGCGAGTTGCGGGCTAGGTTGACCCAAATTTTCGCGGCATGAGACAAAATGTTCAAAAGCCCGTAACTATATTAGACCAAACTTGAGCAATACTCAACATTGTTATACTCATACTGTTTTTTAAAAATCATTATGATTATCATTATGTTTTTGCCCACATCCAACATTCTACCTATGCCGCATATCCTCATTAGTCCCCTAGCTCGTCATCCTCACCTTGCACATCATCTCAATCCAATTTGTCGGGTTGGTCAAGTGCTGACAATTTGATGGCCTTCGTCGCCAATTAGCCGTCCTTGGCCTCCGCCGCTAACAATGTCTCTATTGTGCAAACGTTTGTCGAAACACCTCGACCCAAAGCAGTTCAGCCGGTGCCTGGCTCAACATAGGCTTGGTTGAAGTGAGATGCAACAAGCCGTCAGCAGTATGCAACGATGACGGAACGACAAAGATACTTCGCCGTTCACCGAACGTATAATGTGGACACACTACCCGCCGCCAGAATCAGAACGTGGATCGGTCTGCTAAGAGATATATGTACATTTTCTCTTCTACCAGCCTACTGCAAAGATGTGCGGTACCAGGCTTAAGGACTAGAAGCACTGCAAAAAAGCGCAAAGATCCGCGCATACAGCAGCAGTGCACGAACGCTTGGCTGCCATCAACATTGCATGAATGCGGGCATAGGTGACCCCTTGTCACGCCGCGAGGACTGGCATTGCAAGCCTGCGGAGACGCATTCAAAGATTACAAGTAGTGCAAAAAGGTACGCACTATATTCTTGTCATTGCGATAGCCAACGAATAAGCAGAGGTTCCAGGTTACATCACCACGGCTCGCGCATAGCGGAATATTTGTACAGATGTCGCCATCAGCTCCCGAGCGGTCTGCTCACCATCTGCTACGCCCATAGTAAGAAAAAGTGCTTTTCCAATGCTTTAGGGTATACTTTAGTTGTATTAGAGATGCTCTAAGCACACAGGCATTTCTATCTTAGTATTGGCCCAACCAAAAGTGGTGATAACACATTTTGACCTATGGAACCAAACACTAAATCAGGATGTGGTGTGGACCCCTTTATCCCCAAGCTATAGGCACTAAAACATCTTTTCCTGGGTTGCTGAGGCACTGATATACTGAAGGCAGAGCCTATGAATTTATCTATGTTTTCTCATGAATTCTTAGCTATCCTAGTGGTATGCACCCTAGGGGGCTGGGGCACCTCTTTTTGAGAGGTCCTGGGTTCAATACCCAGTTAGCCTAGCTATGTAAAAAGATCCCATGTGACATGGCAGTGACCTCATCGCCACAAGCCATGCCACCTCAGCACCTATGGGACCCAAAAACAAAGAGTGCACATCTCAAGATGGCATTGTGGAAGAGAGTGAGTCCTTGGGGCAGTTTTCCCATCAGTTTTTCTCAAACGTGTAAAATATTTCATCCGGAGTTGCAATGTATGCTAATTGCTGTGGTCTATTGTTGATAGTTTTCTTTATCTAACTCTTTGTGACTGCAGCCCTTCATGTTTTCATCCTGATTCTCTTCTACTTGCTTATCTCTGGCTTGGGATATCCTGGATTGGTTGTATTTCAGCAATAAAACATTTTCCTCATCAAAAACAAGCAGCAGGAAACCCTACACCAGCAGCAAGCAGCAGGAGAGGCACAACAAACACACAGGGTTGAAATCACTATAAAACTTTTTGGTAGCAAGAAAAGTTTTATAGTGATTTCAACACTGTGTTTGTGCCTCTCCTGCTGCTTGCTGCTGGTGTAGGGTTTCCTGCTGCTTGTTTTTGAAGATGAAAATGTTTTAGCTGCTGAAATACAATCAATCCAGGATAGCCCAAGCCAGAGATAAGCAAGTAGAAGATAATCAGGATCAAAGCATGAAGGGCTGCAGTGTAAACAGTGAAAGATGAAAGGATATTCACAGAAACTGCAACTCAGGTCAAATCGGATTGCATATTCACAAAGATAGCTGTAATGTTTTGGAAAAAGAGTTGGAAAACTGCCCCATGGTTACTCAATCTCCATAGTGCCATCTCAGGAGATGTCCACTCTTTGTTTTGGGTCCCATATGTGCTGAGGTGGCAGGGCGTGTGGCGATGAGGTCACTGCCATGTCGCATGGGATCTTCCTACTTAGCTAGGCTGACCGGGAATTGAACCCAGGACCTCTCAAAAAGAGGTGCCCAGCCCCCTAGGGTGCATACCACTGGGACAGCTAAGAATTCATGAGAAAACATAGATAAATTCATAGGCTCTGCCCTGGATATGTCAGTTCTCAGTCGACTCAGGAAAAGATGAATTGCCTCACATTGATAGGGGATTAAGGGGTCCACTCCATATCCTGATTGGGTGTTTGGTTCCATAGGTCAAAATGTGTTATCACCACTTTTGGTTGGACCAATACTAAGATAGAAATGCCTGTGTGCTCAGTGCATCTCTAATACAACTAGAGTATGCCTCAAAGCATTGGAAAAGCACTTTTTCTTACTCCCCCCTCGTGCTGTGGTGGCCACCACTGTCGCACTTTCAGGAAAAAGGGCTTTTTTGTTGGCCTTTCCTTGGTTTCCACATCTACTTTAAAATACCTATAGTCCCCCTCACATAGAAAAATGGGCGCTCACCATGGCTGGCGCCTTTTTGCTGCTTTGTTCGTGACATTTCCTACAGAAAGCTCAGCGCTCATGGCGCTGCCGGGGTTTCTGTGGCTTGGTTCGGTTAGTTTCGGAGCATGCCAAAACATGTGCATGTGCATCCCTCCCTCCAAGATGCAGCGCGACATAAACCCAACGCAAGACACAATATACACACTCGCATGGGTTGTCGTAAACCTGCTGGCGACCTGTGACTTGTCTTAGGGCGAAGGGAGTCGTTAAAAAAATTAAATTGCCCCTTGATGGGGTCTTGGGTTCTGCTCAGTCTCTCCACGCTGCTGCGTTTCGGCTCGAACACGGCCTACTCAGCGAGGCTGCGCGTGGGTATCTGTACAGACAGGAATGGGAGAATTATAGCCAAATCACGCAAACGCGAAGCGACAACACCTAAATCCGTCAAATGACGGCCTAGAATTTTCTAAGACAACACACTTGAGCAGAATCCAATTGTGCATCAGAAGCACATTTTAATAAAAATTGTAGTCATCTCTCGATTTTTTTAATCAAGAAATTTCTACGCATAAAAAGGCGGCGCAAAGGAGCGGCTCCTAGCGAAGCGCCGGAAAATACAGAAATAATGAGATTATAAACGTATGTCTCACGTAACTCGGAAAATGACGAGACACACATTAATAAATAAACATACAGATTCCACCCGCACTGATAGAAGAATCAAAAATCCAAGAATTCGAAAATCAACGAAAAGACTTCAATGAATCAGGTATAAACCACAGGTGTGCTCGTCTCGTATGCAACATACGCATTGCTCGTCTCTTGTCTCCGTGAACGAGTCTTGTAGCAGCGCTAACAAACGATAGAGGGCTAGATTAGAAAGATTGCACATGATTAGAGGTCAGATCAGGGTGATTAGAGAGACACACAAGTGCATAGCGACGTTTTTTGCTTGCGCCGCATTCTTCTCCTCACCTTGCTTCACTCTCCAGCGGTAGGTAAGGTGAGTAAGCCCAAGTGGGGCCACCCCCTGGTGGAGTTCGTGATTGGGGTTCAGATTGGCAGGTTTGCCAAAGCCCGTTCGTACACTCGTGCATGCTCGTGCATTCACACACGCATTAAAGGGTAGGCCATGCGAAATGCGCACGGTAAACCTTGTTTAGGTTACCCAGGGGCTCCTTGGTACGTTCTTTAAGAGAACCTGAGGAGTCTCTTAACGCTTGCTTGCTTGACAGGGCGTGTTTGAGGACAGTGTATTATAGGTCACACTGAGAAGCGTATCATACGTGGAGTGTGGCTTGGTTCCTCGGCCGCAAACACCCCTTCATTTGCCTTTGCTTTACAGGTGGGCAGGTAGGGTGATTGGTGCAGCAGCATACCATTTTTTTCTAGCCCTGCTAAACAAGGGCGCTGATCACACAAACAATTGACTGCACCTCCGCCAGGAGTGGCGAGGGCAGTTCGACTCCATCGACATGCACGCTGTGCACGCATCAAGAGCACCCCTTCCCTCCAAGCCCTAGCAGGCGAAACGCGTTGTGGCGTCCCCTGTTAGGCCACAGTTGCTCAGCAGCGCTGTGTTCTCTTGTCTTCTTCACAGGAGGGTCATTAGGACCCACGACTTGATCTTCAACCACACCCAGTAGAGTGTGCGCGTAGGAGTGGTGGTCTTGAGTGGGGGCTTGAGGCATTTGCAGAAGTGCCCGCCCACCAGGATGGTGCCACTGTAGGTAGGGTGTGTAGTGTAGTGGTGTCTCCTGTCCAGCGTGCTTTTCCTCGTGGGCAGGGGAGTGCGTTAGCTTTTGGCCTTTAGCAAAAATGGGTGTTTTGAATGCCCTTAGCACACTTGGCCACCCCTCTCCTCTAGTAGGTAGGGCTTTTGCCGTCTCCCCCCAAGGATAGGCGCCAGCACAGAAATTGGGCGCCATAGCAGTGGTACCAGTATCTGACTAGGCCTTTGGTCCGACATCAGCGAAGCCCGGTCTCCGGGAGCCACGCCCGGGAGAGAAGTGAGACACACAGAGACATACGTAGCACACTTAGGGGTAAGGTTCAGTCCCTAGCTTTAGTCTTGGAGGCAAGCGTCTCAGCGAGCCTCAGCAACTCACCAAGGTTGTTCTGGGACAAGTAGTCAACCAGAACTGAGTTGAGGCGTCCCTCAGGTAGAACAAACGCAGAGAAGGGCTCCCAGGTGGCCTCTTCGACTCCAAACCCTTCCCAGAGGGTGAGGAAGTGCCAACCCTGGCGATAGCGGTGGCGTAGGACAGACTTCACCAGGTAGAAGCACTCCTTAGCCATCTCCTCGGCGTTCATGTCGGGGAGTTCCCCTTCAACTTCCATAGGGCTGGCAGCCCCTTGCAGGTCTAGGGCGGCGATTTCCTCGTCGTTCAGCTCCCACTCCTCCCCAAAGAGGTCTTCAGGGTCATAGTAGCGCTTCAGGTGTTGAGCAGCGCACATCAGGGTCCCCCCTAGACGGGGAGAACACCGCACGGTGATACGGTGTCCATCCACTGATAGAATCTTGTACGGCCCGAAGTATGGTTCATCGCTGGTGGAGCGTGGCCAGGCGGGTAGTCGACTGTGGTGCACCAGCACCCAGTCCCCCTCTTGGTAGGTGGCCGGTACTCGGTGCTTGTTCTTCTTGTTCCACTGACGCTCCCTCACTCTCTGGAGCATAGCCTTGGCCTTGTCCACCTTCGCTTGTTGCTCTTGGATCCATTCACCCACAGAAGAATGGGTGTCCTCTGGATAGGGGGCATGTAGGAACCATGCCGGGCGCCCTAGGAATAGCTCCCCAACAGTCGTGCTTGTGAGGATAGCACCAGCATACCCGCGAGCAATTCCTGCTCATAGTTGGAGTAGTTCTGAAGCGGTACCCAGAACCCCATGGCCAGGTTACGGCATACAACAGGTCTCCGGTCCACTAACCCCATGTACGGAAGGGAAGACGCCCGTTGACGCTCCATTCCGTGCCGTAAAGCCCCGCATCGGCAACCGATGCACCGCCAGCGGAGATTTGTGTATCAGAATATCAGGAATCAACAGGGTTTTATTTTCATATTGTTTCCGTCAATTTTTACGCTTCCGTTCTGATACTCACTGTTTTGACTGCTGGCGGTTGGATCGCGACTTTACCGTAACCGCCAGTTTAACTGTAATTAATGGAAATTTTAACGCAATCCGTCACGAAGGCTCCAAAGTCGCCAGGAACTGCATGGATGCTTCCGCAATTTTCATAATTAATACTCGCAACCTTAATCCGAATTTTTCAGGATGTCGAAATCGGATTTTCGACTTCGACATCCCCGCACTTGATTTGACCTCTTTCGAGTGGACCTACGTGCTTCCCTATGCACGAATCAACTTGCCTTTTCTCTTGCCCTCCATTTGTCTTAAAGATATGGGCAAAACAAAGTTGATTCGTGAGGCCACTTGTGAAGGTCATATCTCGCGTTGTTTGCGAAGAATGACAATAAGGAAACGTGGGATGTATTCACAATACTCCCGACGTAATTTAGGAAGCATCATATGCCTTGCGTTTCCACACGTGCGCGCTAGTGTAATGGATCATGGTCAAGAGGGTAGAGTTTGCGTTATAACTCTTTGGCCATGACATTGCGTGCGTTAAGATAACTTTCGAGTGTAGCGCGCAAGTGTTGGTGTTGCATAGGAACTCTCCTTGAGTTCCTATGAGCGATTGACACAAAGTTATGCCCTTGGAGGGGCATGACATATCGTGGTGGGAGCTGCCTTTTTGGGCAATATGTGGTATGTGCCATGTGTGGTGTTGCGTGCCCATTTGGCGGGTCCATTGCTCCAAGACAAGCCCGCCAATGGACCTCATATTGTGCAAGCCCCTTCTCCATACTCCCCACGATCAATTGCAAGCCTAACCTTCGTGAAGGGAAGCTTGTGTGGCGATCCCAAAGCGATGCGTTGGGAGCAAGGTGTGTGTTTTGCAATTTTCCACATTTTCATGTGCCCACTTGGGAAGTAGCGCTCGTAACCTTTCAAGGCGCCCCAAGTGGAGCACATATGTGGGATCGAAGGTCATTGGTGTCAAGTCATTGTGTGTAGAAGGATTAGGTGATTGCACGATCCAAGCCGAAGATATTATAATATAATTATGCACCTTTCAAGGCACTTTTGTGTGTGCTTGTGCCAATTTTGCCATTTTTGGCCCGTCATGATGTCAAGTGGCGACCGTGTATCTCAACGTTGCGCTCAATTGACATCACGACCCAAGTATGATATGAGGGTACATACTTCGGTGCCCAACATATCTTGGACCCGGCGAATAACTCCTCTTAGGCTTGGCATGCCGTGGCCGCCATGTTGGCGATTTCGGACTATCCCAAATCATGGGCTCACTTAGCGACCCTGCCATTCCCAATATCGGAGGAGTTGGGCGACGCCCAAAAGATATGTTGGACCAACATGACTTGATACCAATCCTATAGCACACTCCGGTCCGAGTCGGGCATGTGCCTCATTTGCCCCAACCATGAGTGTGCGCATTTTTGGCCATTTTGAGCAATTTTCCACTTTTGCTGCCCGCCGTGCACTATGTTCTAACCCTCGTGCACGCCGGACGCAAGGACCAATGGACCATATATGACATGGGTGTTATGGGTAATGGTCCCCATGGTCCACACACCACGTGGGCGAAGCGGAGCCACCTTCGTTAAGGCGCTAGCCCAAAGTGAGTGTGGGCAATTTTGCCATTTTGGCATTTGTGGACCCAATTTTGATCGTCACCACGCCAAGTAGCATGGAGATCTTTGCGAGCCAAGGGCATGGGAGTCTTCGTCGGACTCCCGGTGGATCGCGTATGGAATGGCGGATCCGATCTCCAAGCCGGCGTGGAGATATACTATTGGGAGTACCCCGAATTTTGGCTCATTTCAGGCAGCCAAAATGACCCCATTTTGGGACCCCAATTTCCCCCTTCCGTGTGGTCAATTGGCGGCCCCATTTCTCTAAGCCCATAGGGAGCCCTGACCTAAATCCAAGTTGTGCACTCAGATATAAGTCCTAGGTCCTGCCTCCTACCCTGTGAGCCATTGGCCTTACCTTGGCCGGGCGAGCCACGCGTGGGAATGACGCCAATTTTGGTGATTTTGGCATCATGACCCCACTTGACTCATCCGTGTTGCCCTGATGCCGGGACCTCAGAGGGAACCAGGTTGGGTGAGGGCTCCAGGGAGTTTGTACTCGAAGGGCATAGGGTCAGTTGCCTCGTCCCTACCTCTGGCGGGTCCGGACGAGGGGTCAATTTTGGAGATTTTTGAGTTAATTTCAGTTTGGGCTGAAACAGCCCATTTTCAGCTACCAACTCCTGGGTGATAATGGCGGGGCCATATCTCTGGCTCAGAGAGGAGCTGGGACCTGCCATTAAGGGAGCATAGGGAGCCACTGTCGGTTGACCTTGGAGCCCCTTGGTTCCCAGGAACTCGCCTGTGGCTAGGTGGGACACCTCTCCCATTGGCAGGGTTTCAGGGTCCGGACTGAGCAGGGCATGGGTTGTGTTTGAGCCCCCGCCCCCACCAGCCACTGAGAGGGTCGGACCTGGGATTGGGATACAAGTTAGGATAGAGTGTCTATTGTCCTGTAATGCCCTTACCCCAGTCCAGTCTTAACCCCATGTGTACATATCCTGATGTGTTGTTGTACATACTTTCGTTCCCTCTTTGCAGAGTGGCAAGGATTCTGAAACGCTTTGTCACATGACATGAGCGCATTGATGCCCCTGTGAGCGTAGTGCTTTGCCTGCCTGCTCACTTGCGCGTGTCCCGCAGCGTCCCGTAGCCGGCCCCCCACGGGAACGCGTCAAAAGCGTTTCACCGCCGCGGGGTTACCCAGCCCCCGCGTGCCACTCGGGGCCACCAACCCCGAGCAGCGCGGCGCAGCTCGCAGCTCGCAGCGCAGCGCAGCGTCTCGCAGCGCAGCACAGCGGCTCGCAGCGCCACTCAGCGACAGCGCCGAGTTCGTCACGGAGCCTGCAGCGCCGTCCAGAGCATCGCCCTGACCGCGCAGCAACCGTGAAAGAGGTGCACAGACCAGGACTCCTGCATCAGCCCCATCGGCCGTCCCGGAGTCCCATCGGCCGACCAGCAAGGTCGCGTCAACCACCTCCACAACCACCGGCTGACCAGCACCAGCCGCACTTCCAATCCAGTGCTGCAGCACCCTCCTCAACAACCACAACCAGTTCGTTGAGTTGAACGAGTGCACATCAAGGACCTCAAGACCATCTACGCCCCCGCTGCCATGGTGAATTGGCAGGAGGCGGGCAGGACGTGGCCGCGGCCCCACCCCCATGCAGCACGCCTGCTGCGTGGGTTGGTTTGGGACCAGCACTACCGCCACAGCCACCCCCAGTGCGAAGGCGGCATGCCCAGGAGCTTCGAGCTCCGCACGGACATCGCCCCCGACCGCCTGCAGGCCGTGGAGGACTGGCTGCGGGCGGAAGGGTACGAGTACCGCCACCAGCAGAGGCGCTGGAGGACGTGGACCCGGCCGGACAGGCCCGGCGAAGGCCTGCGTCCCGACGGGATTGAGGAGGACGAGGAGCCCAACGTGTACCCGTCGGGCGCCTCGATCAACGTCTCCTTGTGGGACGTGATCGAGAAGAACTTCCCGGAACCGGGGAGCGAGCGCAGGCTGCAGGGCAGCAGCAGCGCGTCTCCGGGGAAGGAGAAGCGGTCCGCCGGGGACAAGAAGAGGGACCGGAGGTGGCGGGAGTACCAGGAGTCCCTGGCCGCCGAAGCCGCCCAAGGCGCCAAGGGCGGAACCCCAGCCCCCAGTCCCCAACGGGCCAATGGTGGTCACCACCCCGGCTCCACCACCCTTGGCGACTACATCCAAGTCGCCAAGCAGACCCAGGCCAAGCCCCGTCCGCTGCTCCTGAGGGCCCGGCAGGCCCCAGCAGGCCCCAGCAGCGACGTGGAGTCGGCCCACCGCGGGAGGATGCCGGCCGACCAGGCCAGCTCCAGCAGCAGCGTCGCTCCCGAAAGGGACGTGGCGCGCGCCTGTGAGCGCGCCTGTGGGGTGCCCTGCAACCGTAGGGTTGCCCGGCAACGGGCCAGGCAGTACAGCGCTGCCGTGGAGGGCGCCGTCGGCATCGCCCAGGAGGAGGCTGCGGAGTGGGCGCATGGCATGGCCATCCACGCCCAGGCCGTGGCGGCCATTGCGGCCGGACTCACGGCCGTAGCCGCCCATGGGGCAGCGACTGCCCAGGTCAACGGGGAGTTGGCGGCAGCCGACGAGGGAGCCCGCCTGACGCAGGAGGCCATTGCCTGCAAGGAGGCCGAGGTGAAGGCGCTGGAAGAGGCGCTTGCCCAAGAGAGGGCAAAGAAGGAGGCGGAGGAAAGGGCCCACGCCGAAGCGACGGCTAAGGCCCAGGAGGACGCCGCCAAGAAGGAAGCCATCGAGGCCGCGCGACGGAAGGTCGCTGAGGAGAAGGCCAAGACGGAGGCGGAGCTGGCAGCGTTGGAAGCGCAGAAGGCGCGGCTGCAGCAGGCCCGGGAAGCCGAGGCGGCTCGTGCTCGGGAGGAAGCCGAAGCGCGAGCTGCCGCAGCCACCGCCGCCGCAATGGAGGAGGCAGAGGCCAAACTCCGCCGCGAGACTCCCCCGGGAGCATCACGAGTGGAGACCCTTCGAAAGCTTTTCGAAGGGGACGCCTCCTCCAGGATGGCGCTGGATGAGGCCGACACGGGCAGCAGTGGGAGCGGTGGCACCACCGCCCGTCGACGGAGGAAGGGCAAGGGGAAGACCCCCGAGAGGCCGCGGAGGCCAGCGGGTGGGCACCCCCACGACAGTGACCCCTTCTTCACCGCCAGTGACGGGGATGAACGAGGCCGTCGACATCGCCAAGTGGTGGCTTGGACGGGCGGAGGCGGCGGAGACGTCCCCATGGAACCGGAAGGTGAGGATGAGGATCTCCCTCCTCCCTACCGGAGCTCGGAGTCCTCCGAGACCGAGACGCCCAGGTGGGGCGACATGGGCGAGGATGACGACATGGACTTCGGCATCACGAGGAAGCGCCCATCCTCGGACCCACCGAGGCGACCCGGCGGAGACCCACCGGGACCCCCTGGTGGAGGACCATCAGGACCCCCTGGAGGACGCCCACCGAGTGGACCCCCGGGAGGCGGACCACAGGGCGGGGGAGGACCCCCTGGACCGGGCGGACCCGGCGGAGGCCCTCCTGGAGGACCCCCTGGGGACCCCGACGACCCACCAGGGAACGGCGACCCGGATACCACCTGGCGGTGGATTGTCTACCTCCGCAGGAGGGTCTTTTCCCTCGAGTGCGAGGTAGACACGGGCAAGGTCGAGATGGCTCGCATTTCCGGGGTCGCCGCGCGCGCGCAGAAGGAGCTGGACATCGCCAGGGCCGAGACCAAGTCGCTGACCAACGTCGTCAGCGGCCTGCAGGAGAGGCTGGATGCGCTGGAAGCCCGTGGGAGCGTCGGCAGCGACCACCCACCCCTGGAGTCTGGCTCGTCGGACGACGGCTGGGGACCCGGACCAGGTCCAGGCAGACCCCACGCCCCCGGCGGAGCCCCCAGGAGTCGCCCCAGCGCCAGTGCCCCCTCTCTCACCGCCCCCTCTCACCACAGCGCGGGCCGCCGCAACGAGCGCGTGCCGCCCGGCAGTGGCAGTGAGGAATGGCGCGATGAGTGGCTCAGCGCGGACTACCACAACCGCCGTGCCCCACCGCGGACGCCTGTACGCCCCCGACGCCCGGCACCAGCCCCGGCGCCAATCCCCAGGGCTGGAGGACGTTATGGTGGACTCAGGGATGAGGTCCCCAGAGGAGACGTGGAGTGGGATGTCGGCGAAGGTGAGGACCTGGACCTGGACCTGGAGGAGTTCGACAGCAGCCCGCCGCGTGGTGTACGACGGGAGGCCGCTGAACTCAGCCGCCGGCGCCGTGATGAAGATGCGTACATGGAAAGAGTACGGCGTGAACATTTTGGTTCAGCGTACGTGGAGGAACCGCGGCGTAGCCACAGGGATTCCATGGAGGAGATGGACGTGGCGGCCGTGGGAGTCCGTGGGCGAGGCCGATGGGAACCTCGGTCGACCTCGCGGCCGGCGTTCATGGTCTCTAAGGCCGCGGATGCCGCCGTGTGGGAAGACTTGAAGGACATCAAGCCCCCCATGTACGACGGCAACCCCCTCAACCTCGACCGCTTCTTGGAGAAGCTGGACGATTGGGGGCTGACCGTCACTGAAGACCTGCCTCCCGCTGATGCGGAGAAGTATGTCTTCAAACAGTTCAGGTACCGCCTGCCGGAAGTGCTCGGAGAGCTATACTTCATGGCGACCAAGGAGGGGAAAATCAAGACCCTCAAGGAAGCCAAGAAGTGGCTCAACGAGCAGGAGCGGGTGGACGCTCCGCAGGTGGCGGCCAAGCGCTGGAAGTCCATCAAGCTTGAGCATGATGGACGGGAGATCCGCCTACGAGAGTGGCGAGACTTCCGAGGGAAATACACCCTCTTCCGCCGCAACGTGGAGGATTGGAACGAGGGTGACGAGCAGGCTCGCCTGCTCTCCATGCTGCCGGAAGCATGGATCAAGAGGGTCACCAAGGAGGAATCCAAGCGGGCCAAGTCCAACCACACGGTCAAGATGATGCTCCCCAAAGAGTATCATACGAACGTGGTGGCTTGGGCGAAGAAGAACGTGGCCCGGGATGTCAAACGGCACTCCCTGCGGAACGCTCTTCTCATCACCGTCTCGGGCGATCGCGAGAAGACCGCGATGTGGCGCCTTGACGATTGTGAGTTGAGCGGCCAGACCATCCGTCTGCAGCCCATCCCGCGCGGATGAGCTGCGACGAGATCCTGGAGTGGGTTGGCGAGGAAGTACTCAAGGAGTACCGAAACCTCCACCACACCCGCGGGTTGAGGCCCGGCGACCGCGACGTCAACTACGTTGGCGAGGGACCTGGCGGGGAAGATGCCATGGACCCAGCGGGAGCCGGCGGCGATGAGACTCTCGTCGACGATGACGACGACGATGAGCCCGCCGAGGTGGCCGTTTGTGCCTTCGTGGCCAGGAACCTGAGCGCGGGGAGCAAGCCAGGAAACTGGAAGCCCCTGCAGCAGGGTTGGAGGAAGCAGGAGAAGAGGGACCCTCGCCGCATTGGCGACCCTCCGCTGTCCTTTGGGGAGTTCATACGAGCTCACCCGCAGGGCTGTTTCGTGTGTTATGGGAGGAAGAAAGGCTTCAACCATGACCACCGAACATGCCCCGTCCACAAGGCCGACACGGAGGCTTACAAGAAGGCGCACGGGTCGAAGAAGCGTGCGCCCGCGGGTATTCGGGAAGCCAAGATGGAGGTGGACAAGGACGAGCTGGCCAAGCTGATGTCGTCGGTGGGGACCGAATTGGCCAAGGAGATCCAGGAGATCAAGCGGAACTGGGTCCCCAGATCGGACAACAAGAACAAGGAGAACAACCAGAATGACCAGAACAAGGACAAGGACAAGAACAAGGGTAAGAAAGGGGGAAGGAAGAAGGGCATCAACGACGTTGAGGCCGAGGACAACACCCCCTCTTCCACAACCGACGCCCCCTAGCGGAGCCCCTGCAGCCAAGGGCCCCAGCTAGGGCGGTCGCAGGATGGTGACGTGGGAAGCGCCGAACCATCCCGCTCGGGAGTCGATAAGCACAAGGGGAATGCCGCGGGCGGAAGGCCCGGTCCGGCACCCAATCGCGGAGGCGGGGTGAGGGCAAGTGAAGGCACGAACCCTTGCACCCGTCCGTCCTTCGCGACCAAGAATGTGTTTGATGTACTACAGGATCTATCCGAGAGTATCGGAGGATCACCCGGACCGCAGCTGGATGCTGCAGATGGGCAGCCTGAGCCCATTGTCCACGACCTGCACCAGTCGCTGGTTGAGCTTCTGGAACGGCCGGAGATCCTGAGTTTGCACGCCGTGCGCCGTGTCGGTCGCGAGCGGCAGTTGCATCTTAAGGTCCGTGCCTTATGCGGGGAAGTGGAAAAGGTTTTCGACGTGTTGGTCGACACGGGAGCGCAGGTCAGCTTGGTCAAGGCTGGCCTACTTCCACCAGAGTGTCTGACTGACAGTCGGAAACCTGTCAGGCTGAAGGTGGCGAACGGCCAGTACATGGTGGGAGGCACGAAGGAAGCGGCCATTGGGCTGCAGTTCGTGAACCATCGTGAGCTGAGCCGCCCAGACCTCGGCAAGGAAATCCTCCTGCACGGTAGCTTCTACGAGGCCGAGATGGACTGGGACATGATCGTCGGGTACGACTTCATGATGGAGACGGACTCCGGCGTCCTCCCGGCCCAGGCTTCCATGACCCTGTACCAGGACGACCAACTCTCGTGGCTTTCGTCACCTGAGCACCATGTGGAATGCCAATGGATCCACCCCGAACGCAATCAGCTCGAAGTGGCCGCGCTGGACACTGAGCCAACTGGTCCTGCAAACCAGGAGTACGGCGTAAGGCCGGAAGTGGCGAGCCGAGTTGTCGCGGACTTGGGAGCTTCGGATCTGGCCCTGGATGCGTTCTCTTCAGGAACCTCCGCCCATCTGCGGGTGTGTGAGAAGTACTGGAGCGCACAGGACTCCGCGTGGAAGAAGCACTGGGGTCCGCATCAGGGATTGATGTGGATCCATTGCCCCCGTTGGGACATTCCAAGAGCGATAGCGAAGATTCGCAAGGACCGCTCCAAGGCAGTGCTGGTTGTTCCTATGGGATGCACCGAGGAGGAAAGTACCCGGCATTGGGTAGCCTCATTGACCAACATGACCTTGAACAAGGTCGTCCTACCGGCTGGAGAGAGTGTCTATCAGGACGCTAAGGGACAGCCCATGCCACCCCAGAGATGGCCAACAGAATTCCACTATGTGGATGGGGGCCTTGATCAGGCCGACACCACGGACTTCGTGTGTGTCAACCGTATCATAGCAGAGCCTTGGAGGCAATGCTTTGCGGTTCCCCCTGTTGACATCGAAGAATCGGACTCCGAAGACCCCCTCACTGAAGAGGAGTGGGATCTGGTTCAGGGGTATATGGATCAGCCCTTTCACGACTGGGGGAACCAGCGTGAGGGCAAAGGCCAGGACAAAGCCTGGTGGGAAGTGGACTCAATCGTCTCCGGTTCCTATGACGGGAATACCTTCGTACAGAGGGTGCTGGATCACATGTCCAGCCAAGACGAGCCGCCTGGCGGTAACCCACCCACCTACGGCGATCTGTTCCGAGGCAAGACCAGAGATGGCCCTTTGGGCCACCTGGGAAGACCACCTGAGCCGAAAGCGAGCGGAGTAGCTACCCCTCAAGTAAGCTCCGTGGTTCAAGTGCCCGGAAAAGCCAAGGCGGAGTCCGATGACTGCCCCAAGATCCAGGCGTTGAGGGCCAGGCTGAAGCAAAAGTATGGCGAGACCTTCTTCAGCGGAAAACCTGTGTTCCCCCCACCGGTGCGTGGACCGTATGGCGAGGCCAAGATACGACTGAAGCAGGACCCCCGTGTGTATCGGCACCGGGAGTTTGCCCTGAGGGGCGAGAGGAAAGAGGCCATGGAGAGGATCCTCCGTGACTTCATCCAGAGAGGCTGGCTCGAGCCGTGCCACTCCGAATGGGCCTCTCCGTGCTTCGTCGTCCCCAAGAAGGTTGCCGGTGAGTGGCGGCTCGTGGTCGACTACCGCGGCCTGAACGCCCAAACGCAGCACGACAGCTATACGCTGCCCCTCATTGAGGACATGCTGCAAAAGCAACACCGGCGGAGGATCTTCACGGTGATTGACCTGAAACATGGTTATCATCAGATGCCTCTCGCCGAAGAGTCCCGTGCCTGCACAGCCATGAGCACTCCACTTGGACCTCTCCAGTGGAAGGTGATGCCCATGGGCGTCACCAACGGCAATGCGGCTTTTCAGCGCATGCTGGAGAACCTGCTTGAGCCGGTGCGCGACTGTGCGGACCCCTTCGTGGACGACGTGATCATCGCGTCCGGGGACCCCAGCATGAGCTACGAGGAGCTCCTGGAGGCACACGAGAGGGACGTCACTCGAGTGCTGGACCTTCTGGTTCGGCACAAACTTACGGGCAGCAGTGACAAGGCCACCATTGCGGTAAGCGAGGTGGTCTTCGCTGGCCACGTGGTCGGGAACGGGCAGCGAAAGCCCATACCTGGCAAGGTGGCTGCGATTGAGCACTGGGAAAAGCCCAAAACGGTCTCTGAGCTACGGGCGTATCTGGGGTTCTGCAATTACTACTCGGGGTATATCAAGATGTATGCCGAGTATGCAGCCCCCATGACGACCATGCTCAAGGGCAGCCGAGAGGAGATCAAGAAGGGGTCCAAGAAGGCTCTGGTCTGGACAGCTGAGTCCGACCGTGCCTTTGAGGGGATGAAGCAGGCGCTGCTATCCGCAGTGGGTCTGCACCTCGTGGATCCCGACCGAGGGTTCGTCCTGCGCACCGACGCTTCCGACTACGCCATTGGCGCTGTGTTGGAGCAAGTGCTTGACGACGGGAGGCACGTGCCCGTGGCCTTCTGGAGCCGAGTCCTGGCGGAAGGCCAGAGACGGACGTGGACGCCCCGTGAAAAGGAGGCGTATGCCATCGTCATGGCTCTCAGGAAATGGGCTGGGTACATAGCCCTCCATCCCGTCACCGTCTGCACCGACCATCAGAGTCTGCAGTCGTGGCACAAGGAGCACGTGGACACCCCCTCAGGTCCGGCCTCCCGACGGGCAAGATGGCACGAGACCTTGGCCAAGTTCGACCTTACGGTTGTTTATATTCCTGGAAAGGATAACACCGTGGCGGACTGTCTCAGTAGGTGGGCCTATCCCGCCAGCAAGGGCATGCAGGACATCTCTGCCCATGGCGATGAGGCTGAGACCGCTGAAGCCAAGAGGATCATTGAAATGGAGCGCCTGATGGAGGAGGAGGGTGCTAAATGCTTCGTCGTCATGGCCGCGGATGCCCCCCTCGCAACGAGGGTGAGCAGAGCGGTCAGAGTACTCGCCCCTGAGGGGTCTGAGTCCGACAAGCACCTCTTCCCGGAGTCTCGCCTCCAGGACGACTGGACCGACGACTACGCCAAGTCTGAGGCCTTTGCGGCCGAGTATAGGGCTGTGACCGACCCTGACGACGGGCAGAAGTGGCCAAAGGGGCTGACCGAGGAAGACGGCAAGCTCTACCGGAATGGTAAGCTGCTAGTATCGGAGTCCCGGGTGCTCGAGCTGTGTGAAGCTTGGCACCACCACATGCTGCACCCAGGGGTCAAGAAACAAGCTCTTGACATGCAGCGTCGGTTCGAGATGGACCATACCGTTCTCTACACCGCCATCAAGAAGGTCAGGAAGGGTTGCTCGGTCTGTCAGGCCTGCAATCCCGATAACCGGAACGTCAAGGGGGAACCCCAATGGACCCCGGTTCCTGACCAGCCCATGGAGAGCGTGGCCATGGACGTCTTCTCCATGCCCGAAGTGCACATTGGCAAGGAGACCTTTGACTGTGTGGTTCTCTGTGTGGACCGCCACAGCGGCTACGTTGTAGCCGTTCCGGCACGCAAAAAGGGGTTGCTTGCCAGAGAAGTGGCAGTCATGATGATTCGTCATTGGCTGACCGTCTTTGACATCCCCCGCACCATTTGCAGTGACCGAGGGCCCCAGTTTACTGGTGGCTGGTTCAAGGCTATGTGTTCCCTCATGGGAATACGACATGCCAAGAGCGTCGCCTATCTCTGCCGGTCTAACGGCCGTGCTGAAGTGGCTGGACGGCAGCTGTTCGAGAAGCTGCGCAAGATCCACATCACCAATCCACGGCGGAACTGGTTTGAGGAAATGTGGCCTGCTCTGAAGGCCCATCATGACACCCCCACGCCGGGCGGTTTGTCCCCTCACCAGATTCTGTTCGGCAGGGACCCCCTGGGTAGGGGACTTCCCCTGTCTGGTGATGGCATGGCTATGGATGCCAAGGAGTTCTTCGCGCGGCAAGAGCAAACGGCGCGGGACATCCGCCAGCAGCTTGAGAAGGAGCATGCTGAGCGTCAGAAGTCCGCCCCGAGCTCGACAGCGCAGAAGTTCAGGGTGGGAGACCCGTTGTGGGTGATCAGACCCCGCCCTATGGTCACCCACCGCACCAAGACCTGGTTCACACCCGGCGAGGTGGTCCGCAGGATTGGTGAGGACACCTACCGCATCAAGGTGGGTCACGGACAGTTCCGGGAGCGCCACGACAGTCAACTCCGTGTGCGGGAACCCGACCTCCGTGGCCAACATGTGTCCCTGAGCTATGCCGCACATGAGGCGGATTCGGACGACGACTATGCTGAGCAGGACGACTATACTGTCGAGAAGATCCTGGCTCAGCGTCCGAAAGCCTCGGCACCCGGAGGTCTGGAGTTCAAGGTTCGTTGGCGAGGCTATGGGCCGTCCCACGACACCTGGGAACCCGTCTCCTCGTTCGTGCCGCGGGTCAATACTCCCTTCATGGAGTACATCCGCAAGCACAAGACCAAGATCCACGTTTCGGACTTGGCAGCACTCACCCGGGCGATTGCAGCCAGGGGTGCCTGATCAGCGCCCTGAGCTCTCCCCTGATGCGTTTTGAGCGCTTGTGAGGCCGACGTATCGTCCCTTGCTTGCTTACTCTCTTCCATCTTTCGGTGACAGAGTGGCCATATACCCCCCCCTGCTGAATCCAGAGGAGGATGGCCCCTCTCTTCTTCTATTCGTCACTCACCCCCCCTGCTGAATCCTTGGGAAACCAGGTAGGGCGACTGACCTTCATTTCTCTGAGCTCTTGGGGCCTTGAAGCCCATACGACGTTGGGCAACGGATGCCGCTGTCATCGGCATTGCGATTTTTGAGTGTGTGGTCTGGTTCCATGGCATTTGCGGAATCCAGACCAGTCGACGTGTGTCTCGAGACTATATATGGCCTGAACTCAGGCGTTTTCCTGTCCACCCTCCTGCATTGCTTTATCCTGACCGTGGCGTGGTTTGGCGCTCTGTCCAGAGCGTGTTTACACGCCTATTTACCCAGATTATTGCTTGTTTTTCTGCCCTCCAGGATATGTGCATCTGTATGTTAAGTGTCATCAGCCCATCGCTGAGGGATGGACTGCTTTTCACCACGACTCGGGATACAGAGGCGCCTTGAGTCGCCGTGTACATATTCTTACAGCCTGGTCCAGCCTGGACCAGTACTTGATTACATGTTCTTCTGTTTGAGTGCCTGTGATACCGTGTTGCCCTATTCGCTGTGATGTGTGGAGATCCTGATGGCGCCAGGCGGGAAGCCCAGTTGCCTGACTACACTCCCAGCGGTCCGCCACTGTCAGTCCCAGTGTGAGCCTACCGATTCGCAGACGCACTTGCATTCGGATGGCGGCCTCCGGTGCTCCTGACCTCGGTCAGTCTGCCTGGGAAACTGGTGGTTTGAGGAGTCGACGCCTCCGCCCACACTGCATGAGGACTCCCTCATGTATGGCCTTCGTGGCAGTAGGGCGAGGGAAAAGTCGGCCTTGATGCCCGATCCCTTCAGGAGGAGTTCCCTTAAGATCTGGGGTTCTTCAGGAGTTCGACTATGGCACTCTGGACTCGCGTCGTATGGATATGGACATGGTGCGCCCGAGGAAGGACCCGTGGGGACTCTCCCCAGTCGGCGGGCCTTTGGAAGCTTGGGGTAGCCTAATGGATCTTTGTGGTCGCTCTCGACTTGTGGGACCACTTCGGTCGTCGTGTGTCGCCTATGTTGGCCGTGTATGCCACTACCACTGTGGTGGTGACCGTAGCAGCCGGCACCCGGTGCGCCTGGTATGGGTTAACGGGTCCTTTGGATGCCGAACAATCGCCGCCAGGACCCGGGACTTGATACTTGATACTATACATGTGCTACGAGCTTATACAGCATCATACCTATCTTACTGTGGCTTACTGAAGTGAGGATGTGACACCCCCCCCCCCTTTCAGGAGATGGTCCTGGGTACCCGCTGCAATGCTTGGGTGTTATCGAGCCCCCCCCAGGGTTTGCTCTAAGGAGGGGGGTGAAGCGGTACCCAGAACCCCATGGCCAGGTTACGGCATACAACAGGTCTCCGGTCCACTAACCCCATGTACGGAAGGGAAGACGCCCGTTGACGCTCCATTCCGTGCCGTAAAGCCCCGCATCGGCAACCGATGCACCGCCAGCGGAGATTTGTGTATCAGAATATCAGGAATCAACAGGGTTTTATTTTCATATTGTTTCCGTCAATTTTTACGCTTCCGTTCTGATACTCACTGTTTTGACTGCTGGCGGTTGGATCGCGACTTTACCGTAACCGCCAGTTTAACTGTAATTAATGGAAATTTTAACGCAATCCGTCACGAAGGCTCCAAAGTCGCCAGGAACTGCATGGATGCTTCCGCAATTTTCATAATTAATACTCGCAACCTTAATCCGAATTTTTCAGGATGTCGAAATCGGATTTTCGACTTCGACATCCCCGCACTTGATTTGACCTCTTTCGAGTGGACCTACGTGCTTCCCTATGCACGAATCAACTTGCCTTTTCTCTTGCCCTCCATTTGTCTTAAAGATATGGGCAAAACAAAGTTGATTCGTGAGGCCACTTGTGAAGGTCATATCTCGCGTTGTTTGCGAAGAATGACAATAAGGAAACGTGGGATGTATTCACAATACTCCCGACGTAATTTAGGAAGCATCATATGCCTTGCGTTTCCACACGTGCGCGCTAGTGTAATGGATCATGGTCAAGAGGGTAGAGTTTGCGTTATAACTCTTTGGCCATGACATTGCGTGCGTTAAGATAACTTTCGAGTGTAGCGCGCAAGTGTTGGTGTTGCATAGGAACTCTCCTTGAGTTCCTATGAGCGATTGACACAAAGTTATGCCCTTGGAGGGGCATGACATATCGTGGTGGGAGCTGCCTTTTTGGGCAATATGTGGTATGTGCCATGTGTGGTGTTGCGTGCCCATTTGGCGGGTCCATTGCTCCAAGACAAGCCCGCCAATGGACCTCATATTGTGCAAGCCCCTTCTCCATACTCCCCACGATCAATTGCAAGCCTAATCTTCGTGAAGGGAAGCTTGTGTGGCGATCCCAAAGCGATGCGTTGGGAGCAAGGTGTGTGTTTTGCAATTTTCCACATTTTCATGTGCCCACTTGGGAAGTAGCGCTCGTAACCTTTCAAGGCGCCCCAAGTGGAGCACATATGTGGGATCGAAGGTCATTGGTGTCAAGTCATTGTGTGTAGAAGGATTAGGTGATTGCACGATCCAAGCCGAAGATATTATAATATAATTATGCACCTTTCAAGGCACTTTTGTGTGTGCTTGTGCCAATTTTGCCATTTTTGGCCCGTCATGATGTCAAGTGGCGACCGTGTATCTCAACGTTGCGCTCAATTGACATCATGACCTAAGTATGATATGAGGGTACATACTTCGGTGCCCAACATATCTTGGACCCGGCGAATAACTCCTCTTAGGCTTGGCATGCCGTGGCCGCCATGTTGGCGATTTGGGACTATCCCAAATCATGGGCTCACTTAGCGACCCTGCCATTCCCAATATCGGAGGAGTTGGGCAACGCCCAAAAGATATGTTGGACCAACATGACTTGATACCAATCCTATAGCACACTCCGGTCCGAGTCGGGCATGTGCCTCATTTGCCCCAACCATGAGTGTGCGCATTTTTGGCCATTTTGAGCAATTTTCCACTTTTGCTGCCCGCCGTGCACTATGTTCTAACCCTCGTGCACGCCGGACGCAAGGACCAATGGACCATATATGACATGGGTGTTATGGGTAATGGTCCCCATGGTCCACACACCACGTGGGCGAAGCGGAGCCACCTTCGTTAAGGCGCTAGCCCAAAGTGAGTGTGGGCAATTTTGCCATTTTGGCATTTGTGGACCCAATTGTGATCGTCACCACGCCAAGTAGCATGGAGATCTTTGCGAGCCAAGGGCATGGGAGTCTTCGTCGGACTCCCGGTGGATCGCGTAGGGATTGGCGGATCCGATCTCCAAGCCGGCGTGGAGATATACTATTGGGAGTACCCCGAATTTTGGCTCATTTCAGGCAGCCAAAATGACCCCATTTTGGGACCCCAATTTCCCCCTTCCGTGTGGTCAATTGGCGGCCCCATTTCTCTAAGCCCATAGGGAGCCCGGACCTAAATCCAAGTTGTGCACTCAGATATAAGTCCTAGGTCCTGCCTTCTACCCTGTGAGCCATTGGCCTTACCTTGGCCGGGCGAGCCACGCGTGGGAATGACGCCAATTTTGGTGATTTTGGCATCATGACCCCACTTGACTCATCCGTGTTGCCCTGATGCCGGGACCTCAGAGGGAACCAGGTTGGGTGAGGGCTCCAGGGAGTTTGTACTCGGAGGGCATAGGGTCAGTTGCCTCGTCCCTACCTCTGGCGGGTCCAGACGAGGGGTCAATTTTGGAGATTTTTGAGTTAATTTCAGTTTTGGCTGAAACAGCCCATTTTCAGCTACCAACTCCTGGGTGATAATGGCGGGGCCATATCTCTGGCTCAGAGAGGAGTTGGGACCTGCCATTAAGGGAGCATAGGGAGCCACTGTCGGTTGACCTTGGAGCCCCTTGGTTGCCAGGAACTCGCTTGTGGCTAGGTGGGACACCTCTCCCATTGGCAGGGTTTCAGGGTCCGGACTGAGCAGGGCATGGGTTGTGTTTGAGCCCCCGCCCCCACCAGCCACTGAGAGGGTCGGACCTGGGATTGGGATACAAGTTAGGATAGAGTGTCTATTGTCCTGTAATGCCCTTACCCCAGTCCAGTCTTAACCCCATGTGTACATATCCTGATGTGTTGTTGTACATACTTTCGTTCCCTCTTTGCAGAGTGGCAAGGATTCTGAAACGCTTTGTCACATGACATGAGCGCATTGATGCCCCTGTGAGCGTAGTGCTTTGCCTGCCTGCTCACTTGCGCGTGTCCCGCAGCGTCCCGTGGCCGGCCCCCCACGGGAACGCGTCAGTTCCCCCTGGCCTGGTTCCACTTCCAGTTCCAGTGGCCAAGAGGTACTAGGACCCACTTGTCGTCAGGGTAGCTGTGCTTGAGGGTTCCATCTCGGTTGAGACCTTCCGTCCCCCATTGGGAAATGGCCGAGTCGAACTCTTCCTTCTCTAGTGATGCGATTGCAACAACTTTCCACCACCGCCCAAATTGCTGGCGTCGGTCACCAGGATAATCTCCCCTTGTGCCCTAGGCACGCCCAAGCACTTAG
The DNA here is from genome assembly GCA_964036045.1 of Eutreptiella sp. 'Long Island Sound 2002'. Taxonomy (NCBI): domain Eukaryota; phylum Euglenozoa; class Euglenophyceae; order Eutreptiales; family Eutreptiaceae; genus Eutreptiella; species Eutreptiella sp. 'Long Island Sound 2002'. The sequence continues at coordinate 96,240,633 of OZ038384.1, forward strand.
CGTTGGCCACCTTGTCTTTGAGCTCGTCAAACGCTTGTTGCTCTTGTGGGCCCCAGCGCCAAGTAGTGCTCTTCTTGATCAAGTCCGTCAGAATGGCGCTGGTGTAGGTGAAGTTCTTGATATGGCGGCGATAGAAGTTGCACGCCCCAATGAAACTGCGTACATCATGAAGTCCTTTCTTGGGGTCTTCGTGTCGTACCTTAGCGTCCATCAGGGGTTTGGCCTTAGAGGCCGCTGGGGTCCACCACCCATAGCCAACGTCAAACCCCAGGTACTGCATGGTCTCCTGCATGAACTCACACTTCTCCAGCTTGAGTCGTGTGTGGTTCTCCTGGCAGACCGCAAAGAACTCACCCAAGAGGATTAGGTGGTCCTCCTGGGTATTGGTCCCGAGGCATACATCGTCGATGTGAGCTTCCATCTGGGCCCCACGGGATATAAGCTCCTGCACCTTAGGTCTCCTTCGTAGGATGGACAAGATCTTGTTCATCAGCTCTTGGAATAGAGCGGGTGCGTTGGTCACGCCAAATGGCATGACCTTCCACTTGAACACCCTCCCCTGAGGGGTGATGAAGGCCAGTAGCTCCTGAGCGTTGGGCGTCAGGTCCACTTGCCAGAATCCGCTCCTCTTGTCCATCTTGGTCTTGTAGCGACAGGAGGCTATCTTCTCAAGGGTAGACTCCATATTGGGAATGGACCCTGAGTGGTTCAACATTTTCTTGTTCAGCTCTCCGTAGTCCACTACCAGCCGTTTGGCGGTAGACCCAGGTTTAGCCACCAGGAAACAGGGGCTGCAGTGTTGGGGGTAGTCCCCGTCCTTGTACTCCAGGACTAGGCCAGCGTCGATACATTCTTGTATCCGTCGCTCAATCTCGTCGGCCTGCTTTTTAGAAGCTGGATAGGGTCTCCTCCGGATCTTGTGACCCACAAACTCGGGTTTCAGCTTGAGGTCCATCTGTACCAGCTTGTCACATGAAGCTGGAGGGGGTAGTTCTCCGAACACCTCCAGATAGGTCCTTATAAGCTTCTGCACCCGCGGGTCCAATAGCTTGATCTTGTCCTCCATGTCCTCGTCAGAATGTAAGTTGCTTGCCCCCTGAGTAATAGACGTTGGGAGTTGATCCTCCACCGACTCTTCGCCCTTGGTAGTGTCCTTCAACCCTTGGTAGGCATATAGTAGGTCTTGTTCAACCATCTCCGATGGACAATGGCAACATAGGCACGCTCGAGGGGGTTCACATACACATTCCTCCGAGAGGTCTTCCTCCTCTGGGGTCCTCACATGGGCGCCCCACACGCTCTTCATGAGCTTAAGATCTACCTCCCTTTGCCAGGTGGTGATCTTCTGTTCGAGGTCCTCCTTCAATTGGGATAGATCTCCCCTACGTCCTTGCTTCAGTGGCCATGAGCTGCGGGTAGGCTTAGCGTAGCATAGCTTTCTCGCCACCAACTTCCTCTTGGAGTCCACATACTCCCTTAGCCTGGATCGAGGGTCCAGCTCTTCGTCCACGGGGTCTTCCACCCTCATGGAGAGTAGGGGTTTCAGTGGGGCGACGTACCCGGCGTTCTTCACTTCCTCCACACAGGTCTGCACGAAGAAAGCGTTGCTCAGTTTCGTCATCTGAGTGGATAGAGCTAGGTAGCTCAGATAGTCCACACTCAGAGACTCCATCAGGAACAGGTACATGGCAGGGAGAGTTGGGGGCGTTGGTGTCAGTCACGACGTACTCATCTCCTCCGGGTATAGTCTCAATAGCATCTTGAGGTCGTAGTCGATCCTTCAAGTCACCCAAGGCGAGTCCATCGCTTTCTCGTTGTATAGCCTGGACCAGAGTCGGGTCCAGATCTTCCCAGGGGATGGAGGTAAGACCTCCGTCCACCACGCTGAGCATACTTCCCCATCCGGGTTTCCCAACAGGCGTCTTACGCCCCAGAGGCACGTAGAAGGCCTCATCAGGTAACCGAACAGAGCTGATAGTCAGCCTGTCCAGGAGGTTTCGCCAGTACTCGTTGCCCCCATGGGCTCCCCAATCAAGGGAACAAAGGACCATACGGGAACGTTCCAGGGCCACCTTGGTCAGGACCTTCCCCAGTTCACTGAACCTGGGGTTCCTGTAGGCCATCCCGAAAGAGGGCCAGTAAAATTTGTAGCTGCAGTTCTTCCCCTTGCTGCAGTAAAGGTCCAGTACATGCTGCTTGTCGCTGGCGAACAACTCCACCCTCAGGTCTTCTCTAGAGTAACCCAACACCTTCAGACCTTGGTCTAGAACTCCCCCCAATAGTTGATAGTCCTCAGTTTTGGAGGCCGCCATCATGTTTGAGGGCTCCTCCCTCGATAGCCTCAGGTAACTCGAGGTATGTTCCGACTGCTCCAGTGGCACAGACTCTCTGCCACTGCCGTGGTCCACGTAGAGGAGGTAGGGCGCTTGCAGCGTCAGGGATTGTATCTGGGAGTGCTGCACGAAGAAGTCAGTCCCCAATACAAAGTCGAAGGCCTCAGTGTCCATCACATAGAACCGATGGGCGATAGTCCGGGAGCCCATAGGTACCTCCACTTCACAGTCCCCGCAGCTGTGCACCACATGTCCATCCCCCATCCGTATAGCCGCGGTGGTCATGGTGTTCTTCAGGCTCCCACAAGGTAAAATTTTCTTGGCCACTATAGATATTGTGGCGCCAGTATCCAATACCCCCAGGTATTCGCGTCCCCCTAGTCGGATACGTACCCAAAACACCAGGTCTTGGGTGCCACCGGGGCGTCCCCGTCAGAACTCCGCGGGACAGGTCACCTCGAACCCCTTGTTCCGCAGCTTGTGGGCCATCCTCATGAAACGGCTTCTCTTCTTAGCGTTGCCGTCATCACCACCTTCGTGCTCCCGCTTGGCCCCTTGTTCTTTCTGGGCCTGCGTCTGTGAGCGTGTGGTCGGACCAGACTGTCCCCCAGAGGGCTCGGAGTTCCCCCCTGGATTAGGGTTGGGGTTGCCTCCGTTCTTGTCGGTGCTCTTGTTGTCCTTGTCTGGCTGGCGGTTAGCGCCTCCTCCTCGTCCACCTTGACTCTTGTCTTGCCCTTGTCCACGTCCTTTCGACTTGCCCTTGCCGGAGTTGTTGCCTTTGCCTTTGCCTCCACCTTTGCCTGAGCCTTAGGCAGGATCTTCACCCTTAAGCTTCGCCGATAGGCGTTGCTTATGGTAGCACTCATCCTTGTATTGCTTCCTCTTCTCACAAAAAGCACACGTAATGGTGCACCTGTAATGATCTGTGAAAGTGCTGCCCTAGGTCGTTGATGGTGCCGGAGGGCTCAGGGCTGGCAAGACCGGGGGGGCAGGCACGCGAGGAGTCGACCTGAACGCTGCTGTTGGGGGCAGAACCGGATACACGGACACCAACGGAGGCAAGAGGGGCAACAACGGAGGCAAGATCCATGCTGATTGTTATCCGGCAAAAAATCCCAGTCTATGAAGAAAATTGATGCGGATTATCCTAAGTACATCTGAGTGTCCATATCTGTCTGAAAAGATTTATATAAATCCGATTGTGAAAAAATATTTGGCCGATCTGGCTCGCGCACGCGCGTCAGCGGCAAATGGCGATTCCGGGTAAATGATCGGAACGCGGCGGATTTACGATGAATGGACCGCGGAATCAGATCCGGCACATCAGAAATATATAGGTCTGATCCTGAGACTGAGCTGCGGGGCGGCGATTCCGCCGAAGCAGAGAAAATGACCAAAATGTAGCCAATCTGGGGCAGATCAGTGAAAATCTGAGCAGATGCGGGTTAGCCGCACTTACACTCCCCCTCCAAAAACACACTTGGGTGTGTCGCTACGTCAACGAAGAACGTAGTGCGGGTAAGTCCCAGAAAAAAATAGAAATGTAGCCTCGATGGGGCGAAATCTGCTTGATCTGACCTGATTTGGGCTGAATTGGCACTGAATCAGGATGGATGAACCTGAAATGAGTCAGAATGAGGAGTGACGAACAGTCCTCCGTGCAGTAAAACGTTAGGTTAAGGGCTAAAAAGCATGTAAAAGTATCGAGAATCGATACCAAACCATGCACTGGTTGAGAATGAGGTAGATTATTGGTGGATTGAGTGGGGGAATCAAGAAATGGAGTGACATCTCGGCGCTCTGGCACAGTTTAGCTGTCGCGGGCACGCTACGGTGTCCTCCACGTACTCTACATCGTGTTACTCCCGCTTTTCTCGTTCTGAAAAGTGCAGCATGTGCTTCAGATTTGGCGCATCTGGCGGATGATCACAAGATTCAGCAAGATTGAGAATCAATTTGAGCAGAGATGAAGGAGATGAAACAATCACAGAGAGGGAAAACAAATACAAATGTAGTCTACAGGCCCTAAGTGAACCACAGAAGGTAGGGATGTTTTTCTGTTCACTTAGTTAGGCAAAGCCGTAAACAGATCTTCGAGGAATGAGAGGAGATGACAAGGAAATCAACCTAAATTGTCCTAAAATGAGGAAAATTCCCTAAGATGGAGGTGAAATGAAGCGGAATGTCTAGAACTGAAACTACTAACACCTTTGTTTAGACTACAGTTAATATATATTGTCGTTTATTCAGCTCAATTGTGCTTTCCGGCACGTTGGTTCGCGAGCATCCAACAGATTCCATGAAAATGTGGATCATGTGATGATGCATCATGATGGGACATGATGGCCCTGGATCCTTGGCATGTAACGCGCCGAAGGTTCGCTGAAGGCGCTTTACTGACAGTATATACCTGAGAGACACCGAATAGCCCTTTATTTTGAAAGTGCTGCCCTAGGTCGTTGATGGTGCCGGAGGGCTCAGGGCTGGCAAGACCGGGGGGGCAGGCACGCGAGGAGTCGACCTGAACGCTGCTGTTGGGGGCAGAACCAGATACACGGACACCAACGGAGGCAAGAGGGGCAACAACGGAAGCAAGATCCATGCTGATTGTTATCCGGCAAAAAATCCCAGTCTATGAAGAAAATTGATGCGGATTATCCTAAGTACATCTGAGTGTCCATATCTGTCTGAAAAGATTTATATAAATCCGATTGTGAAAAAATATTTGGCCGATCTGGCTCGCGCACGCGCGTCAGCGGCAAATGGCGATTCCGGGTAAATGATCGGAACGCGGCGGATTTACGATGAATGGACCGCGGAATCAGATCCGGCACATCAGAAATATATAGGTCTGATCCTGAGACTGAGCTGCGGGGCGGCGATTCCGCCGAAGCAGAGAAAATGACCAAAATGTAGCCAATCTGGGGCAGATCAGTGAAAATCTGAGCAGATGCGGGTTAGCCGCACTTACACTCCCCCTCCAAAAACACACTGGGGTGTGTCGCTACGTCAACGAAGAACGTAGTGCGGGTAAGTCCCAGAAAAAAATAGAAATGTAGCCTCGATGGGGCGAAATCTGCTTGATCTGACCTGATTTGGGCTGAATTGGCACTGAATCAGGATAGATGAACCTGAAATGAGACAGAATGAGGAGTGACGAACAGTCCTCCGTGCAGTAAAACATTAGGTTAAGGGCTAAAAAGCATGTAAACGTATCGAGAATCGATACCAAACCATGCACTGGTTGAGAATGAGGTAGATTATTGGTGGATTGAGTGGAAGAATCAAGAAATGGACTGACATCTCGGCGCTCTGGCACAGTTTAGCTGTCGCGGGCACGCTACGGTGTCCTCCACGTACTCTACATCGTGTTACTCCCGCTTTTCTCGTTCTGAAAAGTGCAGCATGTGCTTCAGATTTGGCGCATCTGGCGGATGATCACAAGATTCAGCAAGATTGAGAATCAATTTGAGCAGAGATGAAGGAGATGAAACAATCACAGAGAGGGAAAACAAATACAAATGTAGTCTGCAGTCCTAAGTGAACAGAAAAACATCAGCGTCAACGAACTAACTTCGCCTAACTTGCCTAACTTCGTTGAATGAGAGGAGATGACAAGGAAATCAACCTAAACTGTCCTAAAATGAGGCAAATTCCCTCAGATGAAAGTGAAATGAAGCGGAATGTCTAGAACTGAAACTACTAACACCTTCGTTTAGACTAGAGTTAATATATATTGTCGTTTATTCAGCTGAGTTGTGCTTTCCGGCACGTTGGTTCGCGAGCATCCAACAGATTCCATGAAAATCTGGATCATGTGATGATGCATCATGATGAGACATGATGGCCCTGGATCCTTGGCATGTAACGCGCCGAAGGTTCGCTGAAGGCGCTTTACTGACAGTATATAACTGAGAGACACCGAATAGTCCTTTATTTACAGTGGCGGTGGTGTCAATCGACTTGGACAAGGCCCATCTTTGGATTGAGTCCCACAAGACACTTGGATTCACCATTTTCGACAGTTTCAGGTCGGATTGAGCTCACATTGGCGTGTGCCAAGAATACAACGAAGCTTACGGAAGCTCTGAGGTCCGAGAGGTTGCTGTTAGAAGTCCCTGGAGCTCCTGTATGAAGGTTGTCTGAACAATTGACGTCGGGGTTTTGCACTGTTGCGCAGAATGATGGACAAACCTGAGAAATTCAAGGTAAATTCAAGGAATCTGGATCTGAATCTGGACTTTGGCTTCAGCATCACGGCAAATGAACGTAAGATCTGTGTTCCTGGCGTCGCATCTAGTGCAGCCAGTACTACAGGGGGTGCCTGTAGGGGTGAATGTCGCTGCGCAGCGTTTTTACTATGTACATTTGCTTCCATCTGCACGAGTAGCCAAATTCCAAAGATGCACAGACCAACAGAGACAAGATTACCCCGAATCTGCCTGAATTGAGCCTGAGTTTGGTTTTTTCTGGACACGGCAGCACACTCCGTGGCTTTCGGCAGCGTATCTACGCCTTGTCTGCCGAACGGAGACCAAAGAAAAGTTGATTGACGTCAAATTATCAATCATTCGCAGTTCTCCACATCATGTCGTAATCAGGAAGAATGAACAGTGGATTGAGCAGAATGTGGTTTTTTTCAAGTCGTCAGAACACTCACATTGGAATAAGTGGTCGACGGGGCGAGGCTGGAGCTTTTGTAGGAGTTGGACATGCAAGGGTTTCGAACCTACACCCTTGAGCCCTAGCGACGAGTGCCATGACGTCCTGGACTAGACGACTGTTATCCAGATTATGGCGTCGGCGACTCAAGTCACGACGGGTCTCCCTCAATTCGGCCAAGCACGAATACATGTGACCACCAACCTGTCTGGTGGGGCCCTCGTACGGCTTGGGCGCTGTAAATCAGCGGCCGAACTCGAAGCTTGGTCTTCATTTGGCTCCTGGGCTGGCCTGACCGCAGGATGGGGGATCGACGGATCAGCCCTGGAATGTGGCTGCTGAGGGCCGTAAAAGGCTGGATCTCGATTCACCACAGGTCTTTTTCCGTCGCTCTCCACTTATCTGTCTGGTTTCGACAGACAATCTGTCAGGAGTACGCCAATTTCGGGGTGCTTCTTGAGGAAGTCGATGAACCCCTTGGTGTACCCATGGACAAAAGAATGGGCTGGTTCCCAGTTGTTGTGACTGGAATCAAAGCCCCTCCACTCACATAGAAATTCCCATTCGCCCTTTTCGTCACGTCTTGCTTCTAAAATCCTCTTGAGTTCGTACTTCCCCCCTTCGATGACCCGATCGGACAAAAATTTCGAAGTCCAAAAAAGGGGTTTAACCCGATCCTTGGGGGAGGGGATCTCTCTCTTGAGGCGATCGCCCGAAACTTCAATTTCCCTGCTGACATCCACACGAATCCTCCACCTGTTCTCACCTAGACGCGCTGTAACAGCGAATGGCCCCTCCCACAAGGGAAGAAGCTTATCATCTCCGTCCAGGGTGGTTTCGGATTTTCGAAGCCAAACTCGATCATCGACTTGAAAATTGTGGGGGTTTTTTCGACCTTGATTCTGGACCCAAAGCCAGTCAGTCAGCTTGATGCTTATCAATTAATTTCGAGACAGTTTTTTCTGCTCGTTGGATTTCGTCCAAAAACAACGAAGCATCTTTACAAGGGCGAGGATTATTCAACGGCATGTTCCACCAACACTTCTTTCGTCCAAAGACAATTTCATTTGGAGAAAGGCCATGATACAAAGGCGTGTTGTGGTAACGGCGAAGCAATGCGAAAAGAATCTCAAGCCAATGGAAGTCCTTCTCACTGGCGAGTTCCTTACGGAGCATATTTCTAAGTGAGCGGCCGGCTCTTTCGCCTGGCAGCGCTCGATGTGAGTGGATTTCACATCTGAGGTGATGGATTCCAAGGCGGGTACATAATTCTCTCCACCATTCGGAGGTGTACTCCTTACCTGAGTCCGTAATCACCTCGGATGGGACGTCCCAACCTCCCATCCAGGTCTGCGCGCACCATTTGGCGGCAGCCTTGCCAGTCATTGACTCGATGTTGCAAGGCAACACCTGAATGTAGCCAGAATGACGGCATTGTATAAGGAGCACTCCATTGACCTTTTTGTTGGTCCAATGGCACTCTTCGTCGTCGAGTTCACCAAGATAGAAAAAATCACTGGTGACTCTGTTAAAGAGGCGCTCCGGAATAGGATGTGGCCTCAGATGGCCGTGCTTCTTCGCGCTGGGTGGCGTCGCGACAGCACATTGGGCACATCCGGTGGCTACTTTCATACAGTGAGTATATAGCCTTGAGCAGAACAACCTATGTTTAATCATCGACCATAATCTACGGCCATGTGCGTGGGGGGACTCCCATTTGTGCCACCAGTTTAACACTCGGGGGGCCAGGGCGTCTGGTACGCACAATTTACCCTCCATCCACAGCTTCCCCCCATCCAACGAATATTCAGAAAAAATTCCATCCTTATGAGCATCTTTGGATTTGAGATTTCCAAAGACCTCTTTAAACATGGAATCATGCATATAATCGTTGGTCCAGTCACGGATGATGAGAGAATCTTTTGGCAGGGGTGGAGTTTTGGCCGGATCTCGACGCTTAATGCCCTGAATCAACCGAAATCCACTTACTGGTCGGGTATACTCAAACCGTTTCACACTCCCTGAGGAGGGATCGGTGACTTTCTCCACGACTTTCAGTGATTTGGTGACGATCTCATGGGCATGCGCCGGATCTGAGAAGGCCGTGATGTCATGACACGGTAATGCGTGCTGTTTAACAGAGCATTGCATGCATGCACGTCGAATGAGCTTTTCTTCTTCTTGATCCCACTCGATTACGACGTGGCGGTCCTGCTCCGTACCATGGATGTTGGTACTTTGCAGCCCCTCTGAAGCGGGGTAAGCCCATCGGCTCAGAGCATCCGCTACCGTGTTGTGTTTTCCAGGCAAATACGACACATGGAGGTCAAACAGACTGAGAAATTCGTGCCATCTGGCCCGTCGACCAGCTGGGCTCGCGACAGTATCAATGTGTTCGGTGGCCCAATACTCCAGAGATCGATGATCCGTTAGGACCTCGACTCGATAGGTGCCAACCCACGATTGGTACTTCTTCAGAGCGCAGATTATGGCGTAAGTCTCTTGCTCACGCGGTGACCATTGCATCTGGCGTGGAGCTAGCTTCCGAGACCAAAATGCAAGAGGGTAATGATCACCTGTGGCTTCATCAACCTGTTCAAGGACAGCTCCGATCGCGTACCTAGAAGCGTCGGTTCTTATGTAGAAGGGTCGGTCGAATTTCGGCACATGCAACGTGGCGACTTCGCAGAGGGCCGCCTTCAAGTGATGGAAGGCTTCCTCGCACTCGTCAGTCCACTTGACACGAACCTTTGAACCTGCCTTGCCCGCATCTCTCCCTACCTTCAATAATTCAGTGAGGGGGGCAGCAAATTTGGCATAATTCGGCACAAAAGTGTGGTAAAAATTGCAACAACCCAGGAATCCTCTCAATTCCGTGATTGTCTCAGGGCGCTTCCACTTCTGAATAGCGACGAGCTTCCCTGGACTGGGTCGTCGGGTGCCATTCTCAAGGAGGGAACCACAAAATTCGACTGATTTTAAAAATAATTTTCCCTTCTTGGGCCCACAAATCAGCTGATTGGCATCAAGAATGTCCAAAACCTGGTTCAGCTGCTTTTCATGTAGGGCCACCAGCTCGGCTTCGGTCAGTCCCTCCCCCTCTGTCGCGATGATTATGTCATCTATGTACACACTCACGAAGGCACGAAGCTCAGGATGAGCTGTAAAAAGCACATCCTCCATCATTCTTTGAAAAAACGAAGGGGCGTTCTTCAGGCCCATGGGCATGACCGTCCACTGGACTGGGCCACATGGCGTGCACATACAGGTGAGAGGTCGGCTGTCCTTCCTCAACGGCATTTGGTGAAAGCCGTGACGGAGATCCAGCACAGAAAACAAACGACCTCTTGCCCTCTTGGCGATTTCCTCTTCAATGAGGGGCAGGGGGTGTGAATCCGCCTTGGTTTCGGCGTTGAGGTTGCGAAAATCAACAACCATTCGCCAACCATCAATAGTGTTCTGGTCTGCAGGCGGCGGCTTCGGGACTGTGAAGGGTGCACAGCACCACTCGCTGGTCATACAACCCTCAAGCCAACCAAATTCCCTGAGATTTCTCTCGATTATTTTTCTGAGTATCTCATGTTTCTGTCCATGGTTCTCATAAGGACGCTGTTTCTTCGCCTTGTACCCTTCACGAAGCTCGATGAAAGCTTCACCGAACTGCCCACGGACAGGGGGGTCTTTGATCAACTTCCCCGAAAGGGTTGTGTCCTTCCGTTCCTCAAAAATCTTGTCTCTTTTCTTGGAACACAACTCAGTGTCCACCTGATCGCCAGGAATTACTGTCGAAAAAACTTTGGCGATTTCTTCGGCCTTGGCAGGAAGAATCTTCTTACGGATGTCCCTAAAAAGGTCCGTATCAACTGCCTCTTGAAGATAGGTGGGTCGAGTGTCGACATTCCAGAGATTCTCTTCGTGATCCAGCTCCTTGAAAGGATCTATGAAAGCTTCCACACGGGGTTTTTCATAAAAAACTCTGAATTTGCGGCGCGAAGAAAATTTTTTTGTCGTCCGTGCGCCGTAGATTCTTTTGGATGTAGATCGTATTGGGGAAGAGGGAGACGAGGCGGATCCATTTGACGTTGGATCACCTTGGGCATCTGACGGACAAAAATCAGAAAAAAAAGATTCATCATCAGTACCACGCTCAACCTCAGATTCAGACCCAACACAGGAATCAGTACCAGAATCAGCAGAATCAGAGTCAGAAAGCTTTCCATCCACCAGGAATGCAAGCGAACTCCAGGGCCGCTGTGGCAGGGGACCTGTGTCGTCCCTGGCATACAGCTTAATCTTCCTGGGAAGTTCGATGTAATCTACACAAACGTCTTGCAATTCCTGAAACCAAGGCTTGTCGTCCCACAAGGGCACAACTAAAATCGCCTGGGTTTTATCTTGCTTGATTTTGTGGATGACCTGCTGGATTAAGTGAAACGGAGGATTAATCCATAACTTCTTGTCCCATTTATGGGTCCAAGCGTCGCGAAAGTGCTTGTCAAAGCGCTTGTTCTCGCGGTTAGCAAAGGCATCATACTGTGGCCAAAAGGAATGGTGTTCATAAAAATATTCACAAATTGTATCGCGCCATTTGTCGACAACTCTGTAGGATGAAGAGTGCCAGCGCGAAGGGCGTCGTGGCTGGGAGTCCCTACGAAGACATTCTAACTCTCGGGAGTAATCGGCACTCCCATTCACCTCTGCAATGGTGACATCTTCGCCAAACTTTGGTGTAACCTTTTGCTTCAAAAATTCTTCTGCACTTTTAAACCCTGCGTGCAAAAAACGAAATTCAGGACGCTCCAAGGGACCTGACTCCAGCAAAAAACAACGCCGATGACCTACGGGCGCCACCCTGTTCTTGCGAAGCCAAGGATGGCCCAAGTAAAGGTCATACTTTATGTCGGCACGATAGAAGTAGTCATCCTTGAGGACAACTTCCTCCACATTGCCATCTTCCCAAAGGTCTTGAGCGACCAAATGAGTTGATATATAACAACCGCGTTGCCCACCGGCGAGAGAATGTCCAGAAACGCCCTCGAGGGTAACAGGATGAGGCGAATCAAACACGCAGTCGTCAGGCAAAAAGGAATTGGATTGGAGATTTACCTCCGATCCATTGTCACACAAACAAGTGGCGAGGCGGAAATTGCCCTTGCAATCAGAGACCCACAGCTTTGTGACAAACTGACGGGCCCTGTGCTTGGACTGTACACCAACCTCGTCCACTACAACAGAAGGATCCGCTGCCGGATCCAGGGGAGAGGAGACAAGCGACCCTACATCAAGTAGTGGTCGGGAAGGAATCTGGGGATCATGCCTGAAATCGCCTGGGGAGGGGCGATTTTCGTGGCTCCCCTAGGCGTTCTGACCTCCAGTGGCTGCGTTAACATTATGGACACACCCTGATTCGTCGACCCACTCATCTTGGAGCGGATCATCTGCTGGATTCAAGGCATTTTCAACGTAATCTCGATCCGCATCGGACACCTGATCTGCACCTGGGACCTGATCCACACGATGGTTGCCCTTTCCACGTCCACGGCCACGGCCGCCGGATGATGGACCTCCACCGTCGCCACGCCCTCTGCCCTTACCAGAGAAAGGGGTTCCCGAAGGATTTCCCTTACCTTTACCCTGGAATCCTGGAGCATTTCCCTTGTTTGCACCGGATTGAGGGGTTTGGCCTGGATTTCGATCTCCGCCTCCGGCGTTGCTATTGGGATTTTTCTGGCCGTTCGGCTGCCCACCGGAGCCGGATGGAGTCCGATTTCCTGTGCCTTGGGACCCGCCAGGGCCTCCAGGATTTTTGTTTCCACCGGAGGGGGTCGGATTTCCTTTTCCAGCCTTCCCACCGTGCACCTGTCTGTCATTCCTGTCTGAATTCTGCGAATTACTGATATTTTCACCAATCACCTTGTGATCGTAAGGAGACCATCGGTGATTATCAGTAGAATGCGTCTTAGCTCGGTTCGTAGAACCTAAAAGAAGGCAGATGCTACAGTGCTGCTGAACATTCCGGGTGTCATTCACCTTGTTGTTGCCCTTTTGGGCACCATTTTGGGTGTTTTGCTGGGTATTCTTGTTTCCCCCAAGACCCTCATGGAAATTCTGATTGGCGGCGTCGGCGAGCCGCTCAACCTCCTCCCAGAGTTCCTTCGGGGTGTACGAAAACACCCAGTTTTTGGCCTTCAGGCGATGGCCATGGAAGCTTACTCCCCTGTTGAGGACTTGGACAAACAAGTCCCGATCCTCATGTTCATGAAACTTGATTTTCCACGTGTTTTCAGTGAATTTCACCTTGGAAAACGACGTGGGGGAACACTTTTGAAGTGCTTCCCTGACGGAAAACTTGTTGGCGGAGGCATCGAAGCCTTCCACCTCCGCCCACCAGGTCTTGACCTTTTCTTCGGACTGTTTGTTCGGAAGGGTGGCGGCAGTTTCTGAGGGGATCTTGTCAAAAATCAGACTTTTCAGCTCGGCACTAGAAAATTTTTCGCCTGAATGTTTAGCTTCTTCCACTAAATTCCAGAAGCGCTGTTTTTTGTCTTGCACTTCGTGCAAGATTAATCGCGAGAATGAAGGAAAATTCTTCAACATTTGGTGGTAATGGTCCTCTGGCAGTCGGGATCCACGTACCTCCAACTGTTCCCACACCTCATCAAAGGTAAGGGGGGAACTTGTATCCTCGCGATCACTCCAAGTCCTGAGCCAAGTGTCGGCCGGCGCTCCCTCAAGGCAATCCAAGAGGGCCATCAGGAACTGATCATCTTGGAGTTTTTGAGTCTTAACCCACAGTTTAAATTCCCGTTGGAACTGAGGCCAACGTCGGGGGTTCCCATTATACTTCGGTTGCTTGGCAACCTGACGAAGTCGCAAGGAAGTAGGATTAAGAAGCGAATCCAGCCCAACACCGGCCGTAATGGCAGACACCTTGGCGGCATCATTCGCCACACCAGCTCCGGCGAGGGTCTGGGCGAGCAACAGCTGGGCTAAGGTATTGGAATCAGCAGCATCAGGGGCAGTACGGGAGGCAGTTCGCTTGGCATTCTGAGCCTCAGTCCTAGCCTTCGCCGTCCTACTCTCAGAACGAGAGATTTTAACCCTTTCCTTTAGCTTGGTCCTGCTGATCCTTGCATCGGTGGTCCTGGAGTCCACCGAAGGAGCAATTGAAAAAATTTCTGTCGCCTCCTCTGATGGCTCTGTTGCTTGTTCCACCGATGATGCGCCCTCAGACCGCATGTGCGTCTTGAAAAGATTTTTTATTCCCAGCGTTTCAATGATGAGGTGCATTTGATCTTTGAGCGTTTGGAGCTCAGCATCTCGCTGGAATCTGCAGGAGCAGTCGGCAGGACAGTACATGCCGTGTCCTGAAGGGCCTGAGCAGGCTGTCGGACCGCTGATCTCGGTGGTCCGCAGCCAGGAGTCCACTTGGGGAGCTCCTTCAGCCCTGATTTCCAGGCTTGCCTGCCTGGCCGCCTCTAAAATTCCTTCCTCAACCGCGGCGGCTAGATCGTCGCGGATGGAAACAGGGGGATGAGGGGCGGAGGGCCCGGGAACAGGTGCGCAGCCCTTCTCCTTCGGGAAGGGGCTTGCCTCCCAGATCTGCAAAAAAATGGCAAAAGAGTCATCTTCTTGAGAACGCCACCACATCCTGGTATTAATTTCGTCCTGAAGGAGGAAAAAATATTCCGTTAAAAAATCAGAGGCGATTCTTTCTTGTTCGATCAGCTTAGACGTGGCTAAGAGACAAAGGGCCTCAAGGGCCTCAAGGTTACGGGTCACTTCTGGGGACAAATGGTCGCCCCAGTGTGCCCAAGAGGCTGGTCGATTATAGATAGGTACCTCACCTGGACCACCCATCTCAATGTCGTTCAGATCGGCGTCAATGGTCTCAAATGTTGGACCTCCGTAAGGAAGGTTGGTACCTGCCAGGTCCGTAAGCTCCACCGGAGCGTTGCCATCGTCGTAGGCCGGCGGATTCCAGCTGCTCGATGGCCAATTTCGACTGGGATCATAATGGTAATCTGGGTCTCCACAGCTGCTGATGTGCGCCCTTCTTGGGCAGCTTGGGCTTGCGCAAGGCATTCCTCTCAAGGCCTCGTTGGCGCAGCACCATGGCAGCGTAATCGTTACTTCTCCAGAAGCGGCGGGGTCTACGGGGCCGTACTGGGGAGCGGGCTGTGGACTGAAGGGCTGTGAAGCAACATTCAGGTAGCCTCTGCTACCATGAAAGTGCTGCCCTAGGTCGTTGATGGTGCCGGAGGGCTCAGGGCCGGCAAGACCGGGGGGGCAGGCACGCGAGGAGTCGACCTGAACGCTGCTGTTGGGGGCGGAACCAGATACACGGACACCAACGGAGGCAAGAGGGGCAACAACGGAAGCAAGATCCATGCTGATTGTTATCCGGCAAAAAATCCCAGTCTATGAAGAAAATTGATGCGGATTATCCTAAGTACATCTGAGTGTCCATATCTGTCTGAAAAGATTTATATAAATCCGATTGTGAAAAAATATTTGGCCGATCTGGCTCGCGCACGCGCGTCAGCGGCAAATGGCGATTCCGGGTAAATGATCGGAACGCGGCGGATTTACGATGAATGGACCGCGGAATCAGATCCGGCACATCAGAAATATATAGGTCTGATCCTGAGACTGAGCTGCGGGGCGGCGATTCCGCCGAAGCAGAGAAAATGACCAAAATGTAGCCAATCTGGGGCAGATCTGTGAAAATCTGAGCAGATGGGGGTTAGCCGCACTTACATATTTACAGTGGCGGCGGTGTCAATCGACTTGGACAAGGCCCATCTTTCGATTGAGTCCCACAAGACACTTGGATTCACCATTTTCGACAGTTTCAGGTCGGATTGAGCTCACATCGGCGTGTGCCAAAAATACACCCAAGCTTACGGAAGCTCTGAGGTCCGAGAGGTTGCTGTTAGAAGTCCCTGGAGCTCCTATATGAAGGTTGTCTGAACAATTGACGTCAGGGTTTTGCTGCAACAGTGCAAGAATGATGGACAAACCTGAGGAATTCAAGGTAAATTCAAGGAATCTGGATCTGAATCTGGACTTTGGCTTCAGCATCACTGCAAATGAAGGTAAGATCTGAGTTCCTGGCGTCGCATCTAGTGCCGCCAGTACTACAGGGGGTGCCTGTAGGGGTGAATGTCGCCGGCCGGCATTTTTACTATGTACATTTGCTTCCATCTGCACGAGTAGCCAAATTCCAAAGATGCACAGACCAACAGAGACAAGATTACCCCGAATCTGCCTGAATTAAGCCTGAGTTTGGTTTTTTCTGGACACGGCAGCACACTCCGTGGCTTTCCGCAGCGTATCTACGCCTTGTCTGCCGAACGGAGACCAAAGAAAAGTTGATTGACGTCAAATTATCAAACATTCGCAGTTCTCCACATCATGATGTAATCAGGAAGAATGAACAGTGGATTGAGCAGAATGTGGTCTTACGACATGATGTGGTTTTTTCAAGTCTTCAGAACACTCACATTGGAATGAGTGGTCGACGGGGCGAGGCTGGAGCTTTTGTAGGAGTTGGACATGCAAGGGTTTCGAACCTACACCCTTGAGCCTTAGCAACGAGTGCCATGACGCCCTGGACTAGACAACTGTTACCCAGATTATGGCGTCGGCGACTCAAGTCACGACGGGTCTCCCTCAATTCGGCCAAGCACGAATACATGTGACCACCAACCTGTCTGGTGGGGCCCTCGTACGGCTTGGGCGCTGCAAATCAGCGGCCGAACTCGAAGCTTGGTCCTCATTTGGCTCCTGGGCTGGCCTGACCGCAGGAGGGGGGATCGACGGATCAGCCCTGGAATGTGGCTGCTGAGGGCCGTAAAAGGCTGGATCTCGATTCACCACAGGTCTTTTTCCGTCGCTCTCCACTTGTCTGTCTGGTTTCGACAGACAGTCTGTCAGGAGTACGCCAATTTCGGGGTGCTTCTTGAGGAAGTCGATGAACCCCTTGGTGTACCCATGGACAAAAGAATGGGCTGGTTCCCAGTTGTTGTGACTGGAATCAAAGGCCCTCCACTCACATAGAAATTCCCATTCGCCCTTTCCGTCACGTCTTGCTTCTAAAATCCTCTTGAGTTCGTACTTCCCCCCTTCGATGACCCGATCGGACAAAAATTTCGAAGTCCAAAAAAGGGGTTTAACCCGATCCTTGGGGAAGGGGATCTCTCTCTTGAGGCGATCGCCCGAAACATCAATTTCCCTGCTGACATCCACACGAATCCTCCACCTGTTCTCACCTAGACGCGCTGTAACAGCGAATGGCCCCTCCCACAAGGGAAGAAGCTTATCATCTCCGTCCAGGGTGGTTTCGGATTTTCGAAGCCAAACTCGATCATCGACTTGAAAATTGTGGGGGTTTTTTCGACCTTGATTCTGGACCCAAAGCCAGTCAGCTTGATGCTTATCGATTAATTTCGAGACAGTTTTTTCTGCTCGTTGGATTTCGTCCAAAAACAACGAAGCATCTTTACAAGGGCGAGGATTATTCAACGGCATGTTCCACCAACACTTCTTTCGTCCAAAGACAATTTCATTTGGAGAAAGGCCATGGTACAAAGGCGTGTTGTGGTAACGGCGAAGCAATGCGAAGAGAACTTCAAGCCAATGGAAGTCCTTCTCACTGGCGAGCTCCTTACGAAGCATATTTATAATTGAGCGGCCGGCTCTTTCGCCAGGCAGCGCTCGATGTGAGTGGATTTCACATCTGAGGTGGTGGATTCCAAGGCGAGCACATAATTCCTTCCACCATTCGGAGGTGTACTCTTTGCCTGAGTCCGTAACCACCTTGGATGGGACGTCCCAACCTCCCATCCAGGTCTGCGCGCACCATTTGGCGGCAGCCTTGCCAGTCATTGACTCGATGTTGCAAGGCAACACCTGAATGTAGCCAGAATGACGGCATTGTATAAGGAGCATTCCATTGACCTTTTTGTTGGTCCAATGGCACTCTTCGTCGTCGAGTTCACCAAGATAGAAAAAATCACTGGTGACTCTGTTAAAGAGGCGCTCCGGAATAGGATGTGGCCTCAGATGGCCGTGCTTCTTCGCGCTGGGTGGCGTCGCGACAGCACATTGGGCACATCCGGTGGCTACTTTCATACAGTGAGTATATAGCCTTGAGCCGAACAACCTATGTTTAATCATCGACCATAATCTACGGCCATGTGCGTGGGGGGACTCCCATTTGTGCCACCAGTTTAACACTCGGGGGGCCAGGGCGTCTGGTACGCACAATTTACCCTCCATCCACAGCTTCCCCCCATCCAACGAATATTCAGCATAAATTCCATCCTTGTGAGCATCTTTGGATTTGAGATTCTCAAAGACCTCTTTAAACATGGAATCATGCAGATAATCGTTTGTCCAGTCACGGATGATAAGGGAATCTTTCGGCAGGGGTGGAGTTTTGGCCGGATCCCGACGCTCAATGCCCTGAATCAACCGAAATCCACTTACTGGTCGGGTATACTCAAACCGTTTCACACTCCCTGAGGAGGGATCGGTGACTTTTTCCACGACCTTCAGTGATTTGGTTATAATTTCATGAGCATGCGCCGGATCTGAGAAGGCCGTGATGTCATGACACGGTAATGCGTGCTGTTTAACAGAACATTGCATGCATTCACGTCGAATGAGCCTTTTTTCCTCTTGATCCCACTCGATTACGACGTGGCGGTCCTGCTCCGTACCATGGATGTTGGTACTTTGCAGCCCCTCTGAAGCGGGGTAAGCCCATCGGCTCAGAGCATCCGCTACCGTGTTGTGTTTTCCAGGCAAATACGCTACATGGAGGTCAAACAGACTGAGAAATTCATGCCATCTGGCCCGTCGACCAGCTGGGCTCGCGACAGTATCAATGTGTTCGGTGGCCCAATACTCCAGAGATCGATGATCCGTCAGGACCTCGACTCGATTGGTGCCAACCCACGATTGGTACTTTTTCAAAGCACAGATTATGGCGTAGGTTTCTTGCTCACGCGGCGACCATTGCATTTGGCGTGGGGCTAGCTTCCGAGACCAAAATGCAAGAGGGTAATGATCACCTGTGGCTTCATCAACCTGTTCAAGGACAGCTCCGATCGCGTACCTAGAAGCGTCGGTTCTTATGTAGAAGGGTCGGTCGAATTTCGGCACATGCAACGTGGCGACTTCCCAGAGGGCCGCCTTGAAGTGATGGAAGGCTTCCTCGCACTCGTCAGTCCACTTGACACGAACCTTTGAACCTGCCTTGCCCGCATCTCTCCCTACCTTCAATAGTTCAGTGAGGGGGGCAGCAAATTTGGCATAATTCGGCACAAAAGTGTGGTAAAAATTGCAACAACCCAGGAATCCTCTCAATTCCGTGATCGTCTCAGGGCGCTTCCACTTCTGAATAGCGACGAGCTTCCCTGGACTGGGTCGTCGGGTGCCATTCTCAAGGAGAGAACCACAAAATTCGACTGATTTTAAAAATATTTTTCCCTTCTTTGGCCCACAAATCAGCTGATTGGCATCAAGAATGTCCAAAACCTGGTTCAGCTGCTTTTCATGTAGGGCCACCAGCTCAGCTTCGGTCAGTCCCTCCCCCTCTGTCGCGATGATTATGTCATCTATGTACACACTCACGAAGGCACGAAGCTCAGGATGAGCTGTAAAAAGCACATCCTCCATCATTCTTTGAAAAAACGAAGGGGCGTTCTTCAGGCCCATGGGCATGACCGTCCACTGGACTGGGCCACATGGCGTGCACATACAGGTGAGAGGTCGGCTGTCCTTCCTCAACGGCATTTGGTGAAAGCCGTGACGGAGATCCAGCACAGAAAACAAATGACCTCTTGCCCTCTTGGCGATTTCCTCCTCAATGAGGGGCAGGGGGTGTGAATCCGCCTTGGTTTCGGCGTTGAGGTTGCGAAAATCAACAACCATTCGCCAACCATCAATAGTGTTCTGGTCTGCAGGCGGCGGCTTCGGGACTGTGAAGGGTGCACAGCACCACTCGCTGGTCATACAACCCTCAAGCCAACCAAATTCCCTGAGATTTCTCTCGATTATTTTTCTGAGTATCTCATGTTTCTGTCCATGGTTCTCATAAGGACGCTGTTTCTTCGCCTTGTACCCTTCACGAAGCTCGATGAAGGCTTCACCGAACTGCCCACGGACAGGGGGGTTTTTGATCAACTTCCCCCAAAGGGTTGTGTCCTTCCGTTCCTCAAAAATCTTGTCTCTTTTCTTGGAACACAACTCAGTGTCCACCTGATCGCCAGGAATTACTGTCGAAAAAACTTTGGCGATTTCTTCGGCCTTGGCAGGAAGAATCTTCTTACGGATGTCCCTAAAAAGGTCCGTATCAACTGCCTCTTGAAGATAGGTGGGTCGAGTGTCGACATTCCAGAGATTCTCTTCGTGATCCAGCTCCTCGAAAGGATCTATGAAAGCTTCCACACGGGGTTTTTCATAAAAAACTCTGAATTTGCGGCGCGAAGAAAATTTTTTTGTCGTCCGTGCGCCGTAGATTCTTTTGGATGTAGATCGTATTGGGGAAGAGGGAGACGAGGCGGATCCATTTGACGTTGGATCACCTTGGGCATCTGACGGACAAAAATCAGAAAAAATAGATTCATCATCAGTACCACGCTCAACCTCAGATTCAGACCCAACACAGGAATCAGTACTAGAATCAGCGGAATCAGAGTCAGAAAGCTTTCCATCCACCAGGAATGCAAGCGAACTCCAGGGCCGCTGTGGCAGGGGACCTGTGTCGTCCCTGGCATACAGCTTAATCTTCCTGGGAAGTTCGATGTAATCTACACAAATGTCTTGCAATTCCTGAAACCAAGGCTTGTCGTCCCACAAGGGCACAACTAAAATCGCCTGGGTTTTATCTTGCTTGATTTTGTGGATGACCTGCTGGATTAAGTGAAACGGAGGATTAATCCATAACTTCTTGTCCCATTTATGGGTCCAAGCGTCGCGAAAGTGCTTGTCAAAGCGCTTGTTCTCGCGGTTAGCAAAGGCATCATACTGTGGCCAAAAGGAATGGTGTTCATAAAAATATTCACAAATTGTATCGCGCCATTTGTCGACAACTCTGTAGGATGAAGAGTGCCAGCGCGAAGGGCGTCGTGGCTGGGAGTCCCTACGAAGACATTCTAACTCTCGGGAGTAATCGGCACTCCCATTCACCTCTGCAATGGTGACATCTTCGCCAAACTTTGGTGTAACCTTTTGCTTCAAAAATTCTTCTGCACTTTTAAACCCTGCGTGCAAAAAACGAAATTCAGGACGCTCCAAGGGACCTGACTTCAGCAAAAAACAACGCCGATGACCTACGGGCGCCACCCTGTTCTTGCGAAGCCAAGGATGGCCCAAGTAAAGGTCATACTTTATGTCGGCACGATAGAAGTAGTCATCCTTAAGGATAACTTCCTCCACATTGCCATCTTCCCAAAGGTCTTGAGCGACCAAATGAGTTGATATATAACAACCGCGTTGCCCACCTGCGAGAGAGTGTCCAGAAACTCCCTCGAGGGTAACAGGATGAGGCGAATCAAACACGCAGTCGTCAGGCAAAAAGGAATTGGATTGGAGATTTACCTCCGATCCATTGTCACACAAACAAGTGGCGAGGTGGAAATTGCCCTTGCAATCAGAGACCCACAGCTTTGTGACAAACTGACGGGCCCTGTGCTTGGACTGTACACCAACCTCGTCCACTACAACAGAAGGATCCGCTGCCGGATCCAGGGGAGAGGAGACAAGCGACCCTACATCAAGTAGTGGTCGAGAAGGAATCTGGGGATCATGCCTGAAATCGCCTGGGGAGGGGCGATTTTCGTGGCTCCCCTAGGCGTTCTGACCTCCAGTGGCTGCGTTAACATTGTGGACACACCCTGATTCGTCGACCCACTCATCTTGGAGCGGATCATCTGCTGAATTCAAGGCATTTTCAACGTAATCTCGATCCGCATCGGACACCTGATCTGCACCTGAGACCTGATCCACACGATGGTTGCCCTTTCCACGTCCACGGCCACGGCCGCCGGATGATGGACCTCCACCGTCGCCACGCCCTCTGCCCTTACCAGAGAAAGGGGTCCCAGAAGGATTTCCCTTACCTTTACCCTGGAATCCTGGAGCATTTCCCTTGTTTGCACCGGATTGAGGGGTTTGGCCTGGATTTCGATCTCCGCCTCCGGCGTTGCTATTGGGATTTTTCTGGCCGTTCGGCTGCCCACCGGAGCCGGATGGAGTCCGATTTCCTGTGCCTTGGGACCCGCCAGGGCCTCCAGGATTTTTGTTTCCACCGGAGGGGGTCGGATTTCCTTTTCCAGCCTTCCCACCGTGCACCTGTCTGTCATTCCTGTCTGAATTCTGCGAATTACTGATATTTTCACCAATCACCTTGTGATCGTAAGGAGACCATCGGTGATTATCAGTAGAATGCGTCTTAGCTCGGTTCGTAGAACCTAAAAGAAGGCAGATGCTACAGTGCTGCTGAACATTCCGGGTGTCATTCACCTTTTTGTTGCCCTTTTGGGCCCCATTTTGGGTGTTTTGCTTGGTATTCTTGTTTCCCCCAAGACCCTCATGGAAATTCTGATTGGCGGCGTCGGCGAGCCGCTCAACCTCCTCCCAGAGTTCCTTCGGGGTGTACGAAAACACCCAGTTTTTGCCTCTCAGGCGATGGCCATGGAAGCTGACTCCCCTGTTGAGGACTTGGACAAACAAGTCCCGATCCTCGTGTTCATGAAACTTGATTTTCCACGTCTCCTCAGTGAATTTCACCTTGGAGAAGGACGTGGGGGAGCACTTTTGAAGTGCCTCCCTGACGGAGAACTTGTTGGCAGAGGCTTCGAAGCCTTCCAACTCCGCCCACCAGGTCTTGACCTTTTCTTCGGACTGTTTGTTCCGAAGGGTGGCGGCAGTTTCTGAGGGGATCTTGTCAAAAATCAGACTTTTCAGCTCGGCACTAGAAAATTTTTCGCCTGAATGTTCAGCTTCTTCCACTAAATTCCAGAAGCGCTGTTTTTTGTCTTGCACTTCGTGCAAGATTAATCGCGAGAATGAAGGAAAATTCTTCAACATTTGGTGGTAATGGTTCTCTGGCAGTCGGGATCCACGTACCTCCAACTGTTCCCACACCTCATCAAAGGTAAGGGGGGAACTTGTATCCTCGCGATCACTCCAAGTCCTGAGCCAAGTCTTGGCCGGCGCTCCCTCAAGGCAATCCAAGAGGGCCATCAGGAACTGATCATCTTGGAGTTTTTGAGTCTTAACCCACAGTTTAAATTCCCGTTGGAACTGAGGCCAACGTCGGGGGTTCCCATTATACTTCGGTTGCTTGGCAACCTGACGAAGTCGCAAGGAAGTAGGATTAAGAAGCGAATCCAGCCCAACACCGGCCGTAATGGCAGACACCTTGGCGGCATCATTCGCCACACCAGCTCCGGCGAGGGTCTGGGCGAGCAACAGCTGGGCTAAGGTATTGGAATCAGCAGCAGGAGGGGCAGTACGGGAGGCAGTTCGCTTGGCATTCTGAGCCTCAGTCCTAGCCTTCGCCGTCCTACTCTCAGAACGAGAGATTTTAACCCTTTCCTTTAGCTTGGTCCTGCTGATCCTTGCATCGGTGGTCCTGGAGTCCACCGAAGGAGCAATTGAAAAAATTTCTGTCGCCTCCTCCGATGGCTCTGTTGCTTGTTCCACCGATGAGGCGCCCTCAGACCGCATGTGCGTCTTGAAAAGATCTTTTATTCCCAGCGTTTGAATGATGAGGTGCATTTGATCTTTGAGCAATTGGAGCTCAGCATCTCGCTGGAATCTGCAGGAGCAGTCAGGAGGACAGTACATACCGTGTCCTGAAGGGCCTGAGCAGGCTGTCGGACCGCTGATCTCGGTGGTCCGCAGCCAGGAGTCCACTTGGGGAGCTCCTTCAGCCCTGATTTCCAGGCTTGCCTGCCTGGCCGCCTCTAAAATTCCCTCCTCAACCGCGGCGGCTAGATCGTCGCGAATGGAAACAGGGGGATGAGGGGCGGAGGGCCCGGGAACAGGTGCGCAGCCCTTCTCCTTCGGGAAGGGGCTTGCCTCCCAGATCTGCAAAAAAATGGCAAAAGAGTCATCTTCTTGAGAACGCCACCACATCCTGGTATTAATTTCGTTCTGAAGGAGGAAAAAATATTCCGTTAAAAAATCAGAGGCGATTCTTTCTTGTTCGATCAGCTTAGACGACGCTAACCAACAAAGGGCCTCAAGAGCCTCAAGGCTACGGGTCACTTCTGGGGACAAATGGTCGCCCCCAGTGTGCCCAAGAGGTTGGTCGATTATAGCTAGGTACCTTACCTGGACCGCCCATTTCAATGTCGTTCAGATCGGCGTCCAGGGTCTCAAATGTTGGACATCCGTAAGGAATGTTGGTACCTGTCAGCTCCGTAAGCTCCACCGGAGCGTTGCCATCGTCGTAGGCCGGCGGATTCCAGCTGCTAGATGGCCAGTTTCGACTGGGATTATGGTAATCTGGGTCCCCACAGCTGCTGATGTGCGCCCTTCTTGGGCAGCTTGGACTTGCACAAGGCATTCCTCTCAAGGCCTCGTTCGCGCAGCACCATGGCAGGGTAATCGTTACGTCTCCAGGAGCGGCGGGGTCTACGGGGCCGTACTGGGGAGCGGGCTGTGGTTGGGATGCCACTGAAGCAACATTCAGGTAGCCTCTGCTACCATGAAAGTGCTGCCCTAGGTCGTTGATGGTGCCGGAGGGCTCAGGGCTGGCAAGACCGGGGGGGCAGGCACGCGAGGAGTCGACCTGAACGCTGCTGTTGGGGGCAGAACCGGATACACGGACACCAACGGAGGCGAGAGCAGCAACAACGGAGGCAAGATCCATGCTGATTGTTATCCGGCAAAAAATCCCAGTCTATGAAGAAAATTGATGCGGATTATCCTAAGTACATCTGAATGTCCATATCTGTCTGAAAAGATTTATATAAATCCGATTGTGAAAAAATATTTGGCCGATCTGGCTCGCGCACGCGCGTCAGCGGCAAATGGCGATTCCGGGTAAATGATCGGAACGCGGCGGATTTACGATGAATGGACCGCGAAATCAGATCCGGCACATCAGAAATATATAG
The DNA here is from genome assembly GCA_964036045.1 of Eutreptiella sp. 'Long Island Sound 2002'. Lineage (NCBI taxonomy): Eukaryota > Euglenozoa > Euglenophyceae > Eutreptiales > Eutreptiaceae > Eutreptiella > Eutreptiella sp. 'Long Island Sound 2002'. The sequence goes on from OZ038384.1 coordinate 96,265,768, forward strand.
GTCTGATCCTGAGACTGAGCTGCGGGGCGGCGATTCCGCCGAAGCAGAGAAAATGACCAAAATGTAGCCAATCTGGGGCAGATCAGTGAAAATCTGAGCAGATGGGGGTTAGCCGCACTTACAATCCGGCAGCTTCGCTTTGGCGCCGGTGTTCTTCTCCTGCTGCTTCCCCTGGACTACGAAGCAGTCTCGCTGCTCGCAGTCAGGGGCATGCTGCAGGTGGCCCTGCTCGTCTGTGGCATCACACCAGAAGAGCTCCGTGACATTCTCCATGATACGAGCGTGGGCGTGTTTGGGGGTAGTCCCCTGCCCAGGTCTGAACCTTTGGTACCCTTTGCAATGGCCTCCAGAGCCTCCACCTCCAGGACGGTAGTTGTTCAGGTGCTGGTCGCTTTCTTTCTCCAGCGCCAGCTCCAGGAGTAGCACGCATAGATCCTCGTAGCGGAGGGATCTAGCCTTGCGCTCTGCCGTCGAACGGCACTCATCCCACAGCTCTCGAGGGAGCTTAGCCACCAACCAGAACAGCCGGTTGTCGCTGCTGTAGGAACCGGGCGTCAATCGTCCAGCCCAGTGATCCAGGTCAGCCAACAGCTCAGATATCCTGCCAGGTTTGGGGTTGTTGGGCAGCACGGGCACGTTCTGGATCTCGGCCCTGATGGAGAGGTCGGTTTCATAGGTTGGGTACTGGCTCTCCAAGGCAACCAACACATCGGCAAAGGTGGCGGACTTAGTCACGATCTGCCTGACCTGCTTCTCCAGGTACTTGGTATTGCAGCACTGCAGGAGCAGATCGCACTTGACCCGTCCACTAGCGTGGGTTTGGCCGGTCAATCTGAGAAACCGGCCAAAATTCTCAGCGAACTCGCTGAGGTCCTTGCCTGTGAACTCAAGCAGGTTCACCACGATCTTGGAGGTGGCAATAGCCTTCGCCTCCTGAGACCTGCGTCCCTCAGGGCGTCGGGTCCTCTTCTTCTTCTTCTTCTTCTTCCCACTTGGGTTCTCGGGGTCCTACGGGTCGTCTTCCTCCGAGGGCGAAGCAGAAGTCATAGACGGCGGCTCATCATCAGAGGGGTCTCCGCCTAGATCACCAGAGCCATAAGGCTCCACGTCCACCATTGCCCTCAAGGCTGTCAGCCCCGGCCAGTCCAGCTCGGCTCTCGTAGAGTTCGTCAGTTGGCTGTAGGGCAGCTGGGCCGTTCTTGGTACAAAAAGACTTCTCGGTATCGCTGCAGGGGTCGGCATTGGGCGGCTCCTCAGGCTCCCCAGGGTGTTTGTCAGCCCTTCCACCAGGTGGTTGGCCTGTACTCGATGGGGTGACACTCCCACCGTGGTAGGTGACGCTTGGGGCGGTATCATCAGGGGCTCCAGTTTCTCTCGAATCTCTTGAGTGAGGTCGCCCACAATTTTAGAGGTGGCTCCTCGGAGCACCTCGTTGATCTCTGACCGCGTCAGGGACCTGTTGGAGGATCTCCCCGATCCTCTACTCCTGCCTCCAAGAGACTCAGGTCCTCTCCTCAACCCACTCAAGGTTGCATACCCAGGAACATCCACATAGGCTGCCGTAGCGGGTAGAGGATGGTGATAGTCAGCTGCATACCATCGCGGCGCAGAACTGGAAGCCACCGGCTCACTGGCAGTAGTTGCCTCAGGAAACGCAGTGGTAGGTGGGCCCAAACCATAGGCAGGGTAGGTAGGCATACCAGTAAAGCCTGTGCCCTCAGCCATAGGTACCTACGTGCTCATTTGGATCAGGTACTTCACACAGTGGTTTTACCCGGTTTAACCCGGTTGAACTCGGAAGGGGCGCGGTTGAACCGCTGAACCGCGGTTGAACCGCGATTGAACCACCGCCAGCGCTGGCGGTGGCGGCTGCGCCAGCGGCGCGCGCGTTTCTGAACAAAATATTTGCATAACCGCCTGAAACTGACGCGTGACAAAGCTTTTTTAAAAAAAATTAAAAAATGTCCCACCACTGGCTGCAAGTGGTGAACGACCACTACAGCGGCGTCGGTTGGTTATGGGTGTGGATGTTGCAGCGGCTGGGTCTGGAATTGGGAGTGTGGTGGTTATAGGAGAGGGTGATGCGTGGAGGCCAGAAGCGCTTGGTGCGCCTTCGAAGGTAGGCTCATTCGTCAGGTCTTGCCCTTGGTCTTCTCCTTAGTCTGCTATGCTTTCTCCAGCATCCTTCTCGCTCTCTCTCTTCCTCTTCACAGGATGAGTGACCACCTCCTCGACTGAGAGGGCCTGGAAGGCCGACTGTAGTCCTTCCAACGAGTCCTCCGCCACGTCCACTGGCCCATGTAAGGGCTCCGAAGGGACAGCACTAGGTCCAGGTCCAGGTTCACCAGGTGCTGGCATTGCTGGTGCCTCAGGCGCTGTCTTCACGTCGGTGTCCTCTTTCTTTGTATCCATCTTTGTTCGCCCTTCTGCTTATATGTGACTGATCTCGGCGCACTGGTTGTACGGCACGGGGTTGCTACACCCTGGGGAGCCTGAGGAGCCGACCGATGCTGACCCCTGCAGCGATACCTAGAAGCCCTTTCGTGCCGAGGACGGCCCAGCCACCCTACAGTAACGTGGGGAATTCTACGAGAGCCGAGCTGGACTGGCCGGGGCTGACAGCCTTGAGGGCAATGGTGGATGTGGAGCCCTACGGCTCCAGTGACCTAGGCGGAGATCCCTCCGATTATGAACCTCCGTCGATGACTTCTGCGTCGCCCTCGGAGGACGACGACCCGGAGGACCCCGAGAACCCAAGTGGGAAGAAGAAGAAGAAGAAGAAGAAGACCCGACGCCCTGAGGGACGCAGGTCTCAGGAGGCGAAGGCTATTGCCACCTCCAAGATTGTGGTGAACCTGCCTGAGTTCACAGGCAAGGACCTCAGCGAGTTCGCTGAGAATTTTGGCCCGTTTCTCCGATTGACCGGCCAAACCCACGCTAGTGGACGGGTCAAGTGCGATCTGCTCCTGCAGTCTTGCAAGACCAAGTACCTGGAGAAGCAGGTCAGACAGATCGTGACTAAGTCCGCCACCTTTGCCGATGTGTTGGTTGCCTTGGAGAGGCAGTACCCGACCTATGAAACCGACCTCTCCATCAGGGCCGAGATCCAGAACCTGCCCATGCTGCCCAACAACCCCAAACCTGGCAGGGTCTCTGAGCTATTGGCTGACCTGGATCACTGGGCTGGACGATTGACGCCCTGTTCCTACAGCAGCGACGACCTGCTTTTCTGGTTGGTGGCTAAGCTCCCTCGAGAGCTGTGGGACAAGTGCCGTTCAACGGCAGAGCGCAAGGCTAGAGCCCTCCACTACGAGGATCTATGTGTACTACTTCTGGAGCTGGCGCTGGAGAAAGAAAGCGACCAGCACCTGAACAACTACCGTCCTGGAGGTGGAGGCTCTGGAAGCCATGGCAAAGGGTACCAAGGATCCAGACCTGGGCAGGGTACTACCCCCAAAAACCCGCCCGTATCATGGAAAACGTCAAGGAGCTCTTCTGGTGTGATGCCAGAGACGAGCAGGGCCACCTGCAGCACGCCCCTGACTGCGAGCAGCGAGACTGCTTCGTAGTCCAAGGGAAGAAGCAGGAGACCAACACTGGCGCCAAGAAGCAGCTGCCAGATCACTACATGTGTACTATCACCTGTGCCTTCTGTGGGAAGAGGAAGCACTACAAGGATGAGTGCTACCACAAGCAGCGCCTGTCGGCGCAGCTGAAGGGTGAGGATCCTGGCAAAGGCTCTGGCAAAGGTGGAGGCAAAGGCAAAGGCAACGACTCCGGCAAGGGCAAGTCGAAAGGACGTGGACAAGGGCAAGACAAGAGTCAAGGTGGACGAGGAGGAGGCGCTAACCGCCAGCCAGACAAGGACAACAAGAACCCGGACAAGAACGGAGGCAACCCCAACCCTAATCCAGGGGGGACCTCCGAGCCCTCTGGGGGGCAGTCTGGTCCGACCACACGCTCACAAACGCAGGCCCAGCAAGCGCAAGGGGCTGAGCGTGAGCATGAAGGCGGTGATGACGGCAACGCTAAGAAGAGGAGCCGTTTCATGAGGATGGCCCGCAAATTGCGGACCAAGGGGTTCGAGGTGACCTGTCCTGCGGAGTTCTGACGGGGACGCCCCGGTGGCACCCAGGACCTTGTGTTTGGGGTACGTATCCGACTAGGGGGACGTGAATACCTGGGGGTATTGCATAATGGCGCCACCATATCAATAGTGTCCAAGAAGATTTTACCTTGTGGGAGCCTGAAGAACACCATGACCACCGCGGCTATACGAATGGGGGATGGACATGTGGTGCACAGCTGCGGGGACTGTGAAGTGGAGGTACCTATGGGCTCCCGGACTATCGCCCATCGGTTCTATGTGATGGACACTGAGGCCTTCGACTTTGTATTGGGGACTGACTTCTTCGTGCAGCACTCCCAGATACAATCCCCGACGCTGCAAGCGCCCTACCTCCTCTACGTGGACCACGGCAGCGGCAGAGAGTCTGTGCCTCTGGAGCAGTCGGAACATACCTCGAGTTACCTGAGGCTATCGAAGGAGGAGCCCTCAAACATGATGGCGGCCTCCAAAACTGAAGACTATCAACTATTGGGGGAAGTTCTAGACCAAGGTCCGAAGGAGTTGGGTTACTCTAGAGAAGACCTGAGGGTGGAGTTGTTCGCCAGCGACAAGCAGCATGTACTGGACCTTTACTGCAGCAAGGGGAAGAACTGCAGCTACAAATTTTATTGGCCCTCTTTCGGGATGGCCTACAGGAACCCCAGGTTCAGTGAACTGGGGAAGGTCCTGACCAAGGTGGCCCTGGAACGTTCCCGTATGGTCCTGTGTTCCCCCGATTGGGGAGCCCATGGGGGCAACGAGTACTGGCGAAACCTCCTTGACAGGCTGACTATCAGCTCTGTTCGTTTACCTGATGAGGCCATCTACGTGCCTCTGGGGCGTAAGACGCCTATTGGGAAACCCGGATGGGGGAGTATGCTCAGCGTGGTGGACGGAGGTCTTACCTCCATCCCCTGGGAGGATCTGGACCCGACTCTGGTCCAGGCTATACAACGAGAAAGCGATGGACTCGCCTTGGGTGACTTGAAGGATCGACTACGACCTCAAGATGCTATTGAGACTACACCCGGAATAGATGAATACGTCGTGACTAACACCAACGCCCCCAACTCTCCCTGCCACGTACCTGTTGCTGATGGAGTCTCTGAGTGTGGACTATCCAAGCTACCTAGCTCTATCCACTCAGATGACGAAGCTGAGCACGACGCCTTCTTCGTGCAGACCTGTGTGGAGGAAGTGCAGAACGCCGAGTACGTCGCCCCACTGAAACCCCTACTCTGCAATGAGGGTGGAAGACCCCGTGGACGAAGAGCTGGACCCTCGATCCAGGCTAAGGGAGTATGTGGACTCCAAGAGGAAGTTGGTGGCGAAAAAGCTATGCTACGCTAAGCCTACCCGCAGCTCATGGCCACTGAAGCAAGGACGTATGGGAGATCTATCCCAATTGAAGGAGGACCTCGAACAGAAGATCACCACCTGGCAAAGGGAGGTAGATCTTAAGCTCATGAGGAGCGTGTGGGGCGCCCATGTAAGGACCCCAGAGGAGGACAACCTCTCGGAGGAATGTGTATGTGAACCCCCTCGAGCGTGCCTATGTTGCCATCGTCCATCGGAGATGGTTGAACAAGACCTACTATATGCCTACCAAGGGTTGAAGGACACTACCAAGGGCGAAGAGTCGGTGGAGGATCACCTCCCGACGTCTATTACTCAGGGGGCAAGCAACTTACATTCTGACGAGGACATGGAGGACAAGATCAAGCTATTGGACCTGCGGGTGCAGAAGCTTATAAGGACCTATCTGGAGGTGTTCGGAGAACTACCCCCTCCAGCTTCATGTGACAAGCTGGTACAGATGGACCTCAAGCTGAAACCCGAGTTTGTGGGTCACAAGATCCGGAGGAGACCCTATCCAGCTCCTAAAGAGCAGGGCGACGAGATTGAGCGACAGATACAAGAATGTATCGACGCTGGCCTAGTCCTGGAGTACAAGGACGGGGACTACCCCCAACACTGCAGCCCCTGTTTCCTGGTGGCTAAACCTGGGTCTACAGCCAAACGGCTGGTAGTGGACTACGGAGAGCTGAACAAGAAAACGTTGAACCACTGAGGGTCCATTCCTAATATGGAGTCTACCCTTGAGAAGATAGCCTCCTGTCGCTACAAGACCAAGATGGACAAGAGGAGCGGATTCTGGCAAGTGGACCTGATGCCCAACGCTCAGGAGACACTAGCCTTCATCACCCCTCAGGGGAGGGTGTTCAAGTGGAAGGTCATGCCATTTGGCGTGGCCAACGCACCCGCTCTATTCCAAGAGCTGATGAACAAGATCTTGTCCATCCTACGAAGGAGACCTAAGGTGCAGGAACTTATATCCCGTGGGGCCCAGATGGAAGCACACATCGACGATGTATGCCTCGGGACCAATACCCAGGAGGACCACCTAATCCTCTGGGGTGAGTTCTTTGCGGTCTGCCAGGAGAACCACACACAACTCAAGCTAGAGAAGTGTGAGTTCATGCAGGAGACCATGCAGTACCTCGGGTTTGACGTTGGCTATGGGTGGTGGACCCCAGCGGCCTCTAAGGCCAAACCCCTGATGGACGCTAAGGTACGACACGAAGACCCCAAGAAAGGACTTCATGATGTACGCAGTTTCATTGGGGCGTGCAACTTCTATCGCCGCCATATCAAAAACTTCACCTACACCAGCGCCATTCTGACGGACTTGATCAAGAAGAGCACTACTTGGCGCTGGGGCCCACAAGAGCAACAAGCGTTTGACGAGCTCAAAGACAAGGTGGCCAACGCTAAGTGCTTGGGCGTGCCTAGGGCACAAGGGGATATTATCCTGGTGACCGACGCCAGCAATTTGGGCGGTGGTGGAACCTTGTTCCAATGGCAAGCACTAGAGAAGGAAGAGTTCGACTCGGCCATTTCCCAATGGGGGACGGAAGGTCTCAACCGAGATGGAACCCTCAAGCACAGCTACCTTGACGACAAGTGGGTCCTAGTACCTCTGGGCCACTGGAATTGGAAGTGGAACCAGGCCAGGGGGAACTACTCCACCTATGAGCAGGAATTGCTCGCGGGTATGCTAGTGCTATCCTCACAATCACGACTGTTGGGGAGTAACCCTGTGGTCTGGCTGTGCGACCAAGAGCCGGTCCGCACTTTCCAGAAGGGCCCCCCACCTGAGAAGGCCAAGCTACGGCGCTGGTGGACCTACCTCAGTCAACTACGGCTGACGGTACACCATATCCAGGGAGTGAAGAACGAGTGTGCAGACTACATCAGCCGCAACAACTTCGACGCCCTGATTGGTGCCCGGTCTGAAGCGCTGGCTAAGGAGGCGTTCAGCCGTATGGACGTCCACTTGGACCTCAACATGACAATGATACGCCCCCTGGATGGACTCCAACAATCGGAGTACCTGAAGGAGTTTGGGGATATCTACAAGCGGCTGGAGAAACGCCTTGAACCCCTCCTGGTCAACCAAGATCAGTGGAAGAGGGACAAGAGCTACCTCTGGAACGAGGACCGCATCGTGGTGCCTAGTGACAGAGTCCCAGCGCTGCTGAAGTGGACCCATGAGTCCAGCGGTCATTAGGGTGCTGACTGTACCCTGAGGCTGTTCAAGCAGTGGTTCCACAGTACGTGGACTGACGACCAACTGCGGAAAACCCTCCAGCCTATCGTGGACAAGTGCCCGTGCAGGTCCTGCAAATCAGGGGATATCAGGGACAGAGGTCTCTACTCGACCCTGCCCATCCCTCACTGTGCTAACAGTGTTCTATACGTGGACTACACGGAGATGCCGAAGTTCGGGGGCTATGACTTCGCCCTCGTGGTAACCTGTGGGTTGACCAGGTTTACCAGGGTGTTCCCATGTACCAAACACATTACCGGGGAGGAGACTATCAAGATACTCCTGGAGGAGTGGTTTTGTGTCTATGGGGCGCCCAAGGAGATCAACTCCGACGAGGACGTACGAGTACGCTCAGATACCGGCTGGTACAAGAGGGTCCTGAGATCCCTCAATGTCCAGGTGTCTACGGGGATCCCCTACTCGCACACAAGCAACCCCCTATGTGAGCGACAGTTCCGTGTCCTCAAGGAGAATGTAAGGATATGGTGCAAAACTGAACGCACCAGAGACTGGGTGAGACTACTTCCCATCATATCCTTGATGATGAACTCCCAAGAGAGTTCAGCTACTAGCTACTCGCCCCATGAGCTATTCCTAGGGCGCCCGGCGTGGTTCCTACATGCCCCCTATCCAGAGGACACCCATTCTTCTGTGGGTGAATGGGTCGAAGAGCAACAAGCGAAGGTGGACAAGGCCAAGGCTATGCTCCAGAGAGTGAGGGAGCGTCAGTGGAACAAGAAGAACAAGCACCGAGTACCGGCCACCTACCAAGAGGGGGACTGGGTGCTGGTGCACCACAGTCGACTACCCGCCTGGCCACGCTCCACCAGCGATGAACCATACTTCGGGCCCTACAAGATTCTATCAGTGGATGGACACCGTCTCACCGTGCGGTGTTCTCCCCGTCTAGGGGGGACCCTGGTGTGCGCTGCTCAACATCTGAAGCGCTACTATGACCCTGAAGACCTCTGTGGGGAAGAGTGGGAGCTTAATGACGAGGAGATCGCCGCCCTAGACCTACAAGAGGCTGCCAGCTCTATGGCAGTTGAAGGGGAACTCCCGGACATGAACGCCGAGGAGATGGCTAAGGAGGGCTTCTACCTGGTGAAGTCTGTCCTACGCCATCGCTATCGCCAGGGTTGGCGCTTCCTCACCCTCTGGGAAGGGTTTGGAGTCGAAGAGGCCACCTGGGAGCCCTTCTCTGCGTTTGTTCTACCTGATGGGAGCCTAAACTCAGTTCTGGTTGACTACTTGTCCCAGAACAACCTTGGTGAGTTGCTGAGGCTCGCTGAGACGCTTGCCTCCAAGACTAAAGCTAGGGACTGAACCTTACCCTTACCTGCCTAAGCGTATGTGTGTGTGTGCTATTCCTAAGGTCCTGAGAGCAAGCCGCAGAGGTGGTGTCCTAATTATACCCAAGTCTGCACGCTTGCTAAACCTGGAGGGTTGTCTTATTGATGCCACAGGGTACGCCCCGGGTCTCCCCTCGCCTAAGCGCCCAATTTCTGTGCTGGCGCAAAACCTTGGGGGAATACCCAGCGTACTAATCCAGGTATTGTTTTCCCTACCTATCTGTCTACTACAGGGAGGGGTGGCCAAAAGCTATGAAGACATGAAAACGCCATTTTGCTAAGTGGCCAAAACGCTGACCTAACCACTGCCACAGCCCACCAACCCTGCTAAAATTGCAGGAAACAGGTGGGACAGTGACACACGCACTACAGGTCCTACACACCCTACAGTGGCACCATCCTGGTGGGCGAGCGCTACTGCAACTGGCTCAAGCCCCCACTCAGGATTACCATTCCTACACTCACGCTCTACTGGGTGGTGTCGAAGATAAAGTCGTGGGTCCTAATGACCCTCCTGTGAAGAAGACAAGAGAACACAGCGCTGCTAAGCAACTGTGGCCTAACAGGACCGTCACAACACGTTTCCCTGCTAGGGCTTGGAGGGGAGAGGCGCTCTTGTTGCGTGCACAGCGTGAATGTTGAAGAGGTCGGGCTACGCTTGCCACTCCTGGCTGAGTCGTAGCTTGTTGTTTGTGTGATCAGCGCCGTATATTTTAGCACGGCTCAAGGGACTGCACCAGTTCACCCTGACCTGCCCACCTGTAAAGCAAAGGCCAATTAAGGGGTGTTTGCGGCTGAGGAACCAAGCCACACTCCACGTATTATACGCTTCTCAGTGTGACCTATAATACGCTGTCCTCAAACACCCCTGTCAAGCAAGCAAGCGTTAAGAGACTCCTCAGGTTCTCTCCAACAATGTACCGAGGAGCCCCTGGGTAACCTAAACAAGGTTTACCGTGCGCATTTCGCGTGGCCTACCCTTTAATGCGTGTGTGAATGCACGAGCGTGCACGAGTGGACGATCCGCCTTTGGCAAACCTACACATCTTACCCACGATCACGTACTCCACCAGGGGGTGGCCCCACCTGGGCTTACCTACCTTACCTACCGGTGGAGAGAGAGAGCAAGTGGGAACGTGACACGAAACACAAGCGAAGCAAACCGTTTATGCACACGTGTGTATGTTCTAATCGGTGCTACAAAAAGGGAGGTTGGTGTGTAAGAGCAGTTGTCACGGTTGCCCCGCATTGCACCGCAGGACAGGACCGGTAGCCCCCCGTGACAACCACTCCCTGGCCGAAGGTCATCTGTTTCTCCCTAATCTCACCTCTAATCATCGTGCAATCTTTTGATCCATCCCTCTATCGTGTTCTATCGTGCTACCAGGCTTGAAAAGGACGACACATGGCGAGCACTGTGCGTCGGGCAAACAGAACGAGCACACCTGCAGTTTAAACCTGATTCATTGAAGTCATATTCTTATTTTTTCGAATTCTTGATTTTTGGTTGATTCTGGCAATGTGGGCGGAATCTTTAATCACATCTATTTATGTGTGTCTCTTCATTTTCCTGTCTACATCAGACATACGTTTATAATCTCATTATTTCCTTCTTTTCCGGCGCTTTGCTAGGAGCCGCTCCTGCGCGCCGCCTTTTTCTGCGTAGGAATTTCTTGATTTAAAAAATCAAGAGAAGACTACAAATTTTCTAAAAATGTGCATTTGATGCACAATTGGATTCTGTCCAGGTGTGTGCCTTCAGAAAAGTTCTAGGCCGTCATTTGACGGATTTAGGTGTTGTCGCTTCGCGCTTGCGTGGATTCGTCCCTCATACTCCCATTCCTCTGTTGTACAGACCTCCTCGCAAAGCCTCGTTGAGTAGGCCGCTGTTCTGGCCGAAAAGCAGCAGCAGGAGACTGAACCAGAATCAAGACCCTTCCAAGGGGCAATTCTAAGTAAATCAGCGCACCCTCGCCCCAGTACGAGGACAGGTGTCTCCAACAGGTTCCATGAGACTTCGGTCGAGCGTCCTATGAGAGTCTGGCGTTGGGTTGTGTTACGCTGCAGCTTGGAGGGAGGGATGCACATGCATATGGTCTTGGCATGCCCTACTCTAACCCCACCAAGCCACAGGAACCCCGGCAGCGCCAAGAGCGCTGAGTTTTCTGTTGGAGTTTATCATCAACAATGCAGCAAGAGTCGCTGGCCATGGTAAAGCGCTCTTTTCCAGTGTTAGGGAAGCTATAGGTATTTTAAAGTAGATCTGGAAACCAAGGAAAGGCCAAGAAAAAAAGCCCTTTTTACTGAAAGTGCGACAGTGGTGGCCACCATAGCACAAGGGGGGAGTAAGAAAAAGTGCTTTTCCAATGCTTTAGGGTATACTTTAGTTGTATTAGAGATGCTCTAAGCACACAGGCATTTCTATCTTAGTATTGGCCCAACCAAAAGTGGTGATAACACATTTTGACCTATGGAACCAAACACTAAATCAAGATGTGGTGTGGACCCCTTTATCCCCAAGCTATAGGCACTAAAACATCTTTTCCTGGGTTGCTGAGGCACTGATGTACTGAAGGCAGAGCCTATGAATTTATCTATGGTTTCTCATGAATTCTTAGGTATCCTAGTGGTATGCACCCTAGGGGGCTGGGGCACCTCTTTTTGAGAGGTCCTGGGTTCAATACCCAGTCAGCCTAGCTAAGTAGGAATATCCCATGTGACATGGCAGTGACCTCAGCGCCACAAGCCATGCCACCTCAGCACCTATGGGACCCAACAACAAAGAGTGCACATCCCAAGATGGCACTGTGGAAGAGAGTGAGTCCTTGGGGCAGTTTTCCCATCAGTTTTTCTCAAACATGTAAAATATTTCATCCGGAGTTGCAATGTATGCTAATTGCTGTGGTCTATTGTTGATAGTTTTCTTTATCTAACTCTTTGTGACTGCAGCCCTTCATGCTTTCATCCTGATTCTCTTCTACTTGCTTATCTCTGGCTTGGGATATCCTGGATTGGTTGTATTTCAGCAATAAAACATTTTCCTCATCAAAAACAAGCAGCAGGAAACCCTACACCAGCAGCAAGCAGCAGGAGAGGCACAACAAACACACAGTGTTGAAATCACTATAAAACTTTCTCCCATCTCAGTTTACATTGCAAAGGCACCTGTTACGGCCTACTCTTCTAGTCACACGTACCTGCGCAAACCAAAGCCATGTGTACACCATGGCGATGGCTGAAGCACTGTGCCCTCCACCGACTGATCTCAAACCTCTCGGACTCTGGTATGTGAACATGCACCACTTTTGCAGCCAATGCTTGGATGACTTTGATGTCAAAAATGATTTTTTCAGCTTGAATGGTTTTGATGTATTGCAACATCTATTTCTCCCCAAGTAGGCATTCTTTGGCGGCGCAAGCTCTCTCCTTTTGCCAGTTTGTTCCATTATGTGCACATGGTGCTGAACAGAGTGCAGCCGGCACCATATGGAAGGGAAAGAAAAAGGTACTTGTGAGTGTATCGCATCACACAACATGTCCCGATGCACGGCGGGAACGGCAAAGCACACACTCGCAGGTGCAAAGCATTGTACAATGCATTGTCCAACCTCAATCCGCTTCAGCCAAGTTTTATTGGTGTCGCCATTAACATTGAAATGTCCCTTGGAAGGTGGTGTAGGAGACACGGGTGTTGTGGTTTGTTTCTTGGGAACTCGACTGCACTCCTGTGCCTCTTTGTTTCTCAAAATCCGAAATCCAAAATCCCAATCGACAAACCTCGCAGGATCTTGGGACGGGGCACCAATAATAACACAATCTCGAAGACATAAACCCTGTTCAAAGATCGAAGTATCTTACAGCGCTCATTCACAGTTGGCATTCGATGCTTCTTTATTATTCACAGACTGTCAGCGCGATTGCGACTGCGACTTGCGATTTGCGCGCTGTTGCGCTGCTGCTGTTCGAAGCCATAACACTACCCCCCCGTTGAGACCTCGAAGAGGTCTCACTCACTTGGGTGGGCGTCACAATGTCGAATACAGAGCAGGCCCAGAGGAAAAAAAATTTTGGGCCTCGACATGTGTTGCCTACAGAAGCATAACAGTGGACCAATCCTGGTCCAAACAGTGGACCAATCCTGGTCGAAACTCACACACCGAGGTGCAGTCATGGTACACCCGTCGTCAGCGCCTCATTCACAGGCCGTGTTCGACTCTGCCACGGCTGTGGCTCTCGGCGGAAGCTGCAGAAGACAACCTCGCCAGGCACACTGCATGGGCGCAGTACCCGCAGCAAGGCTTTGGGCACGTCGAACCATAACATACCATGACATTGGGCACAGCTATCGAAGCTGGATGCTCAGCAGACCAACAGGCCTACACATCTGTCAGCTCGACAGGACATATGAAGGCAGTCGATACCATTAATGGCATCCAGACTGTCGAATAAGCCATTACTTGGCATCCAGACTGTCAAATAAGCCATTACTTGGCATCCAGACATGTCGAATCAGCACAGACATGTCGAATCAGCATAGACATGTCGAATCAGTACAGACATGTCGAATCAGCAGTCCGTGCCCCACGTGAACGTGTATGAACGATCCACCGGGAGTCAACATACTTCATGCACTTCCTTGAGTGTCTCGACGCCAGCCATGAACTTGAAGATGTCATGACCCGTGTAGTGTCGACGGATATCACTGTCGAGGGCACGCTTCTGAATCAGGATACCAGATCGATGGTTCAGCAATCGAAGGTTGGGATCACCAGGTCGGTCGTCGACGGGGCACTTGTACTGGAATACGAAGACATGTTCACGGGCAAGCGCTCGAAATTGTCCAGGTCCCAGTGTTTGTGCCCTGGTCAAATAGAAGTCCCAGAGGCTCGACGGTTTCCAAACGTCCTCACGCCACAGATCGGCTCGATTGGTGGCCTCGAAGGAGCATCCGTCATGTCGACCAGTAGTCCATCGATAGGTTTCCTTCGATCCAGTACCAGCGGCCATGCTGTGGTAGAACTGACCAGTTCGCGTATCGACTCGCCACCACGGCGTGTCGGCAATCGAAAGTCGTCGTACGACAATGACGGCGCTGATGTCATCCACTTCAGGGCCGAGGGCATATCGGTCGACGATCTCAAGCATGTCGGTTCGAGAACCTTCTTTTTGGAATCGACCGAGGTGTTGATGTACATACTGACCATCAGCGAGGGAACTCTGCAGAGCGAATCGAACCGCTTCTGCAGTCACAAGGCTCGAAGCCGTGTCAACAATGACCGCTTCGAGGACTTGGTCTCGGCAGCTGACCTTGCGTCGATGTGCAGCCTTAAAGTCATCGTGGATCGGTGTGAGGTACTTGAAGAACGGGATGTCGAAGTGGTGCTGATAGGCGTTCGACTCCATCGACAAAAACCGGTGATCGAGGGGGTCCGGGTGGAACGGGTCGCTCGCAGGCGAGTCCGTTTTCCTCGATCTCCTCCCGTTCGTCAGTATGGACGTCCCTTCGAAACTTGACCGCTCGACGCCAATGTTGTCCATCTTCGTATCCGGCCTCGAAGGGGGACATCAGGTATGTCGAGGTACCCAGGCGTCGAACCGATTCGGGGGCATCCACGAAAGGGAAAAGATTGGCATACTCTTCATTCGATGAGTGAAGGGCAGCAACTCGTCGGATCGCCCTATCGAAGTCGTGGTACCCGAGCCGTCCGGGTCCAGTCTGGTAGATTGTCGCCAACTGGACAAGGTCGATGGGGGCGCCTGGTGCGACGGCGTTGTACGGATAGGGTTCGATCCGTTCTCCGAGTCGAAAGTACTCCTGGAGCTGGACCGCAAGGTCCTGTGTTCCATGTGGAGCGCACCCATACCGCTTATACCCAAGTCGAGAGGTGCCTCGAAGGCCGCGCAGTTGGTGTCGGCGAAGAAGCAAATCGACTTTGTCCGCAAGGAAGGGGGCTCGATCTTCGAAGAGCCAGTCGTTCGCCTGGCAAACCTTTTGAAGATCACGGATAACCCCCATGATCGAAACGGCAACGGGAGCTTCTCGTCTCATCCTTTCGTGGGTCCAGAAGCGTCGATATTTGAAGATCAGGTCGATACCATCGGCAACGTTTATCAGGTCGTCGATACCCGAGATCTCTCGATGCATGCGGTTGAGTCGAGCAATTTGACTCGGCAGGGTATGTTCGGTGAGGCCTTGTCGGAATCCCCAATTGAGCTCTTCATCATAATGTCGCCATGTGACGAGGGCCGCTCGAAAGTTCTGACAAGCCACTTTGATTCTTGTATACCACTGGTATCCCGGCTTACCACCAAGATTCCCACGCTCATCGAAAGACGTGTCAGGGGCGCTTTGAGCCAACTCGTAAGGGAATGGTGCGGTTCGTCCCCAACTGTCGATGCAGATGGTCTTGCCTAACTCGGAAATGGCGGCATTTGCCTTCGACACGACTTCATAATGTTTCTCGTTCAGGAACGTGTGCGGTTTTCGAAGACCAGCCATGGTACTCGACGCAATAGTGAGTACCCATGGTTCGAGCTTAGTGTATTCTGTCTTCATCGGATCATCCTCATGTGTCCCAAATCGATAGGGTGGCTTCAATCCGAACGTGCCCAAGTGTCGGAGTTCGTCGATGGTCTCGATTTCATGATTGTACTGCGGCATGTTATAGAGCTGCCACTTCGACTCCGGCACCGGCACAGAATCGTAGCTGGGTGGTGCTGTCGACCGCGCGGGCTCGTAAGGATATTCTTCTTCGTCGTCGGACTCGAGTGGCCAGGGTTCAGCGTCGTAGTTGTGGTCATCGTCGTGGTAATAGGAGTCGGATTGGTTCGTTCGGGTAGAAGCTTGTGTTTTCGGGGCATTCAAATGCCAGGATTGGTCGACCCAGTCGTCTTCGACTTTCGGCTCTCCGGTACCCGGATCCTCCCTGGATGACCTTGATGTCCAAGTGTTCGGCCTCGATGTCCAAGAATTGTCGACCCATCCGGGCGCTGAACAGAGGAAGGAAGATCAGTTGTCGTACCCCGTGTAGCAAGCAAGATCTTCATCATCAGAATCGAACCAGTCAGGGCTTGAGCACCGCTCTCGAAAGTATTCTGCATCGACCGGGGGAGGGGGCCTGTACGGCTTACAGAGTTCTGGCGGCATGTCGGGTGGGGTCCCTCCCTTCGTCGGTTCCAGAACAGGCAAGTTGGCCAGGGCTATCTCGAGCACTTCCAAGCCTTCGGCGCCTCCTGACACGATGACCCGTCCACTCGGCGCTATTCCCGCAAATTTCCCGCGAGGGAACACACCTCCCTTGCCTCCTTTCGACGGGCCTCCTTTTCCTTTCGAGCTCCCGGCATATGCCGACTGGCTGTAGTTCGGCGGTTCGAATGGATCGAGAGGTCGACTCGGACGAGTTGGCGCTGATGCTACCGACAAGCAGCGGCCAGTTGAAGTCGTCCTCGCTGGGGGTTCGATCGCGTCAACATCGATGACGTTCGACGGTGTCGCTCGAGAAGGCGGAGGTCGAGAGGAAGTTCGGGGCGTCCGGGATGTAGTACCATAGGCGGAGGCTCCGGTGATCGACCCGGAACCTCGCATGAGTTTTTCGAAAAACCACGCTGCAGAGAAGAGTAAGGGTGTTACTCAGTTACTCAGGGTGGAGTCGAAGGAACTCAAGGTACACAGGATCCTCCTCTAGAGCCTTGCTCGACTCCCAAGACCATGTGTCGTCATCCCATTCACAACGGTACAGGAATGTGCGGCGCTTTTTAGATCCCACTCGACGTCCAGCCACAATCTTGACAAGTCGAGGAGATTCTCCAGTTTTGACAGGGGGCATCAGAAACTCCCACACCGGCTGTCCCTCTCGATGGACGTAGGGTTTTATGCTGTCTCGATTGAAAACTCGCAACCCATCGAAGGGGGCAGGGATGTCCAGTTTGACATTCACGCCCTTGTTCAGTACCTCGAGTATTTTGTAAGGGCCGCACCAGACAACATCGAGTTTCCCTTTATGTCGATATTCCGGCACCAACACCCACCATCGTTCACCAACTTCAGGCACTCGAACGTGTCGGTCCATTTGCAGGACCACATGCATCTGGCGTCGACGTTCCTCGGCAAGCATTGCACGCACAGAATCAAAGGTACGTTCCGCTGGTTGCATGTAATCATTCACGGTCGATGGTTCATGTGCATGAGAAGTCATTCGGGGAAAATCCAATGGAAAATGGGGTGTTCGTCCTTCATCTATCTCGAACGGGGATAGTCGAAGACTATTGGATGTCAGGTTGTTGAACTGGATTTCGGCGAACAGGAGGTCGACATCCCACTCGTTGTTGCCGAAGATGCCGTGTGTACGCAGGCGCTGGAGGATGGACTGATTGCTGCGCTCCGCCAGGCCATTGCCTCGAGGGCGGTTGGCCACTGTTTGATGCATCTCAATCTTGAAGCGCTGGGCCAACTCCTTCCACGCCTGAGACTCGAACAGCTTGTCTCGGTCAGAAACAATTTGTCGAGGGCATCCTTTCAATCGAATAACCTCACGTAGGAACACATAGATGAGGTCGTCGGCTGTCATATCCTTGCGACAAGGGATGAACATTCCACGCTTGGAGAATCGGTCGACTACAGTCATGATGGCGTCATGGCCCCTTGTGGTCGGCGGCAATCCCGAAACCCAATCGATGGACACACTGTGCCATTTGGTGTCGGGCACCGGCAATGGTCTTGGCACTCTGGCATTGCCGACTCGTCTTGATTTCGCCGCTTGACAGACATCGCAACTTAGTATGTATCGCTCGACATAGTGTCGAAGGTGTGAACATACGTAGTCGCGCTTAATCAGGGCCATGGTTCGAAGGACTCCTGAGTGGCCATAGAACTCCGACTCGTGATACATAGCCACAATCGACGTAACCAGCGTTCGGGGGACAAGCACACGTTTGCCCATCGTCGACAAATGGAAGAATTTGCCATCATCGAAGGACAACTTGGCATCTCGAAGCTGGTGTCGTGCCGCAGGGCTTCGAATCGCGACTTCGTAGATGTGTTTCGTCCGGGGGTCCTCCCGATAGGCTGCCCCCCACACAGCTGTCGAAGTCAAGTCTTTGCACTGATAATGTCGATGTACTCGGCGGTGTGTACCCTTAAGACTCGAAGGGTACGGCGTGTTCGACCCAACCTTCGGCAAGGGAACTGATTGCAACGTGCCGTCACGGTGACGTCGACAGCGAATCAGTTCCGCCATGGTCGGAGCGTGTCGAAGTTCGTTGCCAAAGGTGACTCGAAGGGGACGATCAATGCTTACATCGGGGAGGTCGTCGGTGTCGGTAGACGTGTCTGGTTCATTGCCAGCCTCATCGAGATGCATGTCTGGTTGGTGTGAATTCTCAGCCATGATCTCGTCCGATGGTGCTGGTTCCAGTCCCAGGTCCTCCGGCTCAGCAGTTGTCGCGCTCGACGGTAGCGGCTCCAGGTCCTCCGGCTCGACGGCGGGTTCGGTGTCGAATTGGAGGGCTGGTTCCGCAAGCTCATCTGCGTCAAGTTCCTTCCCCACGGAGCGTCCGCTTCGTAGTGAAACGTACAGGTGGTCGTACGGCTGGGGCCACACCTCGTCATGAGAGAATGAGTCTTCGAGTACATGTAGGAACTCATCGACAGGTTCTCCTTCCGGTGAAGCCCAATCTTCGACCAGGGGAATTGCGAAAGCCCGTGTACGTGTGGCATTTTCGATATCCATCAACTGCCGCGAAGTTAGACGGGAGCAGGCGTCTGCCGCAGGGTTCTCGAGGCCCGGCACGTACCACAACGTCAGGTTGTATTCCTCGAGGAATTGGGACCATCGTGCTTGCCGTGGTGTCAGCGGTCGAGGACAGGTCTTGAGATATCGAAGACTTTCGTGGTCAGTGTGCACGTGCACCTGCTGCGGTCCTCGAAGTAGGTGAAACCATTGTTTCAAGGCTAATACCATGGCCAACAACTCCTGTTCTCGAATCGGGTATCGAGTTTCGGCAGGCTGCATTTTCCGCGACATGAAGGCAATAGGTCGAAGATGTCCCTTGTACTTCCCATGCGCACATCGTTGCGCCAGCGTAGCACCCACGCAGTCTTTCGAGGCGTCTGTGTACAGGTGATACGGCTGTCGGGGGTCGATAGCACTGAGATGTGTCGCACTGATCATCGCCTGCTTCAGTTTGTCGAAGGAAGCCTGGTGGACGGCTGTCCATTCCCACTCGAAGTCTGCCTTAAACATTGCAGTCAGAGGGGCTGCGACAGCTTGGAACCCTTCGACAAACTGCTGGTAAAATCCACACAATCCAATGAACTGTCGAACTTCATGGACCGTAGTTGGTGGAGGCCAACCTCGAATGACCTTGATCTTTTCGGGGTCCATGTGTACTCCATCTTGGTCGATGATGTATCCGCAGAAGGGCACTCGACTCTGAAAGAATGTGGATTTATCGATGCAGGGGAAGAGCTGGTGCTTACGGAGTAGTTCATGTACCAGGTCGAGGTGTCGTTGGTGTTCGTCCGCATCCTTCGAGAAGACGAGGATGTCGTCAATGTACACCCATACAAAGATCCCCAAGTGGTCTCGAAGGACATCGTTCGGGACGCGTTGGAACGTCGATGGCGCATTACAGAGGCCAAAGGGCATAACAACCCACTCGAAGGCGCCAAATTGTGTGTTGAAGGCGGTTTTCTCGATATCTTCGTCTTGAATTCGGATCTGGTGGAACCAACTAACAAGGTCAATCTTTGAGAATACGGTGGAACCCCCCAGTGTACTCAAGATGGATTGGATCGATGGCAAGGGATATCGATCTCGTACAGTTCGTGTATTCAACGCTCGGTAGTCGACGCACATACGCCATTTACCATTCGCTTTCTTCACCAGTAGGCAACCCGCTCCGTATGGACTCGAGGATGGTCTGATGCGACCAGATCGATGCAACTTGTCCAATTGTCGTCGAAGTTCATCTAGTTGGCTCGGATCCATTTTGTAAGGGTGTACCCACGGTGGATTGTCTTCCGAATCGAGGCGTATTCGATGATCTCTTCCAGGTCGGTGCGGAGGTAGGTCTCCATACTCCGCTTTCTCCCGGTCGTAGAGGTCCGCCCACTTGTGTAATCGACTCGGTAGTTTGCGTCGAACAGGGTCAAGCCCGTCATCATTGCCATCACTGGCTTGCATCTTATACATTTCATCGACCGGCACTGCTGGTCGAGGCATGCAACACAGAAATACTTGATCTCCCGTGAGATCAGATCGACGGATCTCTCTTTTGAGTTTCGGCAACGAAATGTACTCAATCTCTATATCGCTGCACTCCTCATCGGTGATACCATCTTCCGTTTCGGACTCATCGTACATGTCAGTACCGCGCTGAACGTGTGTCGACGAGTGTAGGTCAGGGTGTTCGTTGGCATGTGGGGCAGGATTCCCAACCGGACTCGCTTTCGAGGAACTGGATGAGAGTATCGAAAGAAGGTCCAGCTTCGAAGCTGCTTGAAACTGCAGCTGGGTGGAATGTCTTGATTCGCCAAAAGACAACCGGTACGAAATCGAACCATGTTGGATGTCGGCGTATCGCTCCTTCCAGTTTACAGTTGGTTTGTAGCTTCGAAGCCATGGTAGTCCAAGCACTACATCCGGCAAAATCTCCAAGACCTTGAAGTGATGACGAAATACAAGCTCTCCAACTGGAACATAAGCTCGCGTGTAGTACCGTACTTCGACTTGGACACCTCCGGCTGTCAAGACATGTCCAGGGTTTCTCAGTTTATAGAGGGGAAGTCGCGCCCTCTTTGCTGTTTGCATCGACATAAAGTCACTGGTCGCTCCACAGTCGACCAACAGTTCCACGCTGGAGTCAAAGGAGTCTTCACGACATGCGCAAATGCGCCCTCGAACCGTGAACAGAGACGCATGCTCAGGTTCGGTTCCTTCGACAGTGACACTTCCAAGCGTGGAATTCTTTTCGGGTTTATTGGTGCTGGTGGTGGTGTTCAGCTCTTCTCGGGGACGTCCGCCACCAGGTCTTCGGAATTGTTTTCTAGGCCGTTGTAGGCCTTTCTCTGCTCTTGGAGCGGGATCGAAACCGTCCCTTGCTGTCTCGACTATGATCTCGTTTCGGTGTGTTCGACCGTGATTCCCGGCGTTCTCGTCCTCGGGATGGCGGTCGACCTCTGGGACAGTCACGGGCCAAGTGTCCTTGTTCGCCACAATTGTAGCAACGTCTGCCCTCTCGACCATCTTGGCGTCCGCCATGTTGACGTCCGAACCGTTCACCAATGTAGGCATGTAACTCTTCTCGGAGCTTGGCAATTGCATCGAGATTCATCGGCTCTGCCACGGTCGAAGCCGTGGGCGCCGCAGCTGGGGTCGGCATCGGGGTGACATGTGGCGTTGGCATAGGGTTGGATGGAAACGTGGAAGTCGAAGTAGGTGGGACCATCATAGGCAGGGGTCTCGACACTGCAGGACCCAGGGTGTGGTCTGATGTCGTTCTCGATGCGTTCTGTACCTCTTCCAGTTGATACCCAGCCGCAATGTAGGCTTCCGCAATGATCTCTACCAAGGTATCGAATCCAAATGAATTATTAGAACGCCATCTCGAACGGACTTCAACGATGTACTGCCGACGCACAGCGTCATTCGACAACCCTTCAACAAATCGAGAGCTGACGAGGAAACCCATCTGGAGTTCACTCGTGTTGACCTTCGACTTGATAACGCATGTACGAAATTCTCGAACGTAATCTGCATGTCGGGGAAACTCGCTCTCTTTCAAGCTCAACATTCTCGACAAATACACTGGCTCATGGGATATGCAGTCGAAACGCTGGCCTAACACACGCATGAGCTCGAACCAGTCATCTTGTACAACTTTCGTCAGGCTATGATAGTACTCAGCGGCATCACCATCGAGGAGGAATGACATCGTTGCTGCCTGATCGACGGGTGAGGTGATGTCCGACAAAGTGAAGGCTCGTAGTAAATCTTCTTTCCATGTTCGAAATTCTCCACATCCAGGTTTAGCCGTGAACCTCTTGACCAGTTTGTTCAGGCGCTCGACGCGGCGTCCCAAAATCTCCTGCGAAGGAGCACGTTGAACTACGAACTGGGGTAGTGGTTCGAAGGTAGGCCGCTGTGGGAGTGGTTGTTGTGGAGGGTGAGGTTGGTGCGAATTCGAAGAAGACGGTGGTTCCGGAAACTGTTGTTGTTGTGGTTGCGGAAACTGGATGTTGTTCGGAGGTGGTGGACTCGAAGTTCGTACAAATTCGTTGAGAAGAGCGTAACATTGTGATAATTCATGTTCTACGCGTCGAAGTTCATTTGCAGCAGCTTGCGTTGCATTTTCCGTCGAGGACTGCAAGGTATCGATGCGCTGGCCAGTTGCTGCTGTAGCACTTGCTGCTGTTGCCTGCAATACATCGATGCGTTGTTCCAATTCGATAACTTTGGCTTGAGTATCTGCAAGCTTTTGCGAACAGCTGTGAAGATCACGAGAGAGACATGGAAACCACTCGCTTTCTCGACTAGCGATGCGCTCTGCGATGAACTTCTCTAACGAGGTCGAAAATTCGTGATGCAAGGGTGAATCACTGCGAAACAAACTGTCTCTGATGAAATGCAGCATAGCTGCGTCGTCGAAGGGCCGCTCCATTGTAGATCGAAGTCCAAATCAAGTTGACGGCGTTGCGGCGTCGAAGATTGATCTCGAAGATTGATCCTCCCTGCCACCTAGCTGGCTACCACTTGTTGTGGTTTTTTTCTTGGGAACTCGACTGCACTCCTGTGCCTCTTTGTTTCTCAAAATCCGAAATCCAAAATCCCAATCGACAAACCCCGCAGGATCTTTAGACGGGGCACCAATAATAACACAATCTCGAAGACATAAACCCTGTTCAAAGATCGAAGTATCTTACAGCGCTCATTCACAGTTGGCATTCGATGCTTCTTTATTATTCACAGACTGTCAGCGCGATTGCGACCGCGACTTGCGATTTGCGCGCTGCGGACTGTCACAATAATAACTGTAGCGGACAGTGGTTCATAAATTTTCTTTGCACAAGGCTGTTGCAAATTGTGAACAAAAGACATTTAAGCCATCTGTCAACAAAAATATCCCGCAGTTGTCATTGGCGCAGTCATCCCCCATCGTTGTCATCGGTGACTGATACTTTTTACAACTCCATTTTGAACCTTGGTGCAATCTTAAAACTATCACCTCACAACTCTACCCTTCTTGTCAGCTCAATGTAAACAGCAACTCAGGGCTCACAGAAGTGCTTGTTTCAATTTCAACTTGTCCTTCCAAGATTTTACATGTCCCCAAACCCATCAAATTTGCAACTTTTAGTGCCCACTGGCTTTTGGAAGAAAATTTACCCGAAATGCGACGGATGTGGTAACCGTTTAAGTCACATGAGATCCGACGGCACTAGAGTTCCCAGTTATACATATCATAATATATTTATATAATGTATTTCATGCATTCTATTTCTAGTTGGGCTGCTACTCTGATATATCAATTTGCAATGCTCTTTCGGCACCCCTGTTGGGAAGTTGAACAATCTGCTCTGGCGTCTAATTGAACAGAACATGTGACGCACATCGAGAATTCAGGACTGCTGCGCTGAGTAGAATGGGTGAATAGTTTTGTCGTCACAGAAAAAAGTCAAATTGAAAAAAGAGATGCATACGCAAACCTGCGGCAAGGAGGACCTGTCGTAACATCCACTTGTACACCTTTAGAAAGAAACTTGGATGCATTGGAAATTGGATTGGATGCAAATTTAAATGAAAACATAACTGGTGTTTTAATAAACAAAGTCTTTCAATAAGAATTCACATCTTTAGCATCCAATCAGCTTGAAAGATTGCATTGTGCCCCCGATAAAACATAAATCGTTCACGGCCATAATCATAGCGAGTGGCAGGGCAGTGATTAGCACTGGCATCAAAACTTTGCTAAGAATCTTGTTCAAAATGGTGAGCCTTGGACCCGCTATCAAAGAGGTCTAACATTCGTTAGGTAGCATTCATGCATTTATCCATGTGCCAGTTGCCGAAAGATGTGTCAAAAAGTATTTGCACCCTTTTCGCGCCTCCAACCCCCAAATTGCTACGAGTTAGAAAAGTGGATTTGCGTGCCATCAAGGGCTACAAGAAGCAAGCCATTGAGCTATGCTATTTGTGCAAAGAAGCTAGGCCGTGCCCCACCCACAAGTTGATTCAACATCTGTGTGTGGAAAATTGACACCTTATCTTACAATTTTTTCAAGCAAAAACAACACAGCCTTGGAGCTTCACATTTCTACGGTCTTTCAACTCATTTACATTGCAGCCGAATTCCTTGTAAAACTCATCACCTGGACGAACAACGGGATCTTATAGATGGCCATGAAAGCTAGGCTAAAATGAAAAAGTGTGGTGTTGCCATTACTCAAAAAAGAACAACCCAATTGTGCCCACAGCCACTGCAAAGAGAACACGGGCAACAACCTTCCACAAATCCTTGCTTTGTATTCTAAATAGGGGTGCAGCAAAGAATAATAGCCAAGTTAGCAGTATCAGCCAAAAAAAGTGGTTGGTTGGCAATTGTGATGCTGGCAGCTTGCACAATTAAAACGTTTCCAGAGACCCTCCTTGTCCTCAACACCCTCTCGTGTGTGTCTAGCCACTTGTTGATGGTGAGGCCGCTCACACAAACTCCCTTTAGAGATATTACATGGTGCAATTTGCAAGCCTAACACAAGAATGGGAACAATTAAACAAAAGAAATCACAAAAAAAAACATGTAACAACATGTGAGAAAGAGCACAACGAAGGAGTTATCGCACCCCTTGCACGCAATAAAGGTGAACAATGGGGGTGATTGCGGACCTTATCACTTGACACGGAGTGCGACAACGACACAACAACAGGTGCCACAAGGGTGCAAAAAGGTGGTTATCGCACATTAATAGGCGGCGAAAAAGTAGTGTTGTGTTCAGCTATTGCAAATCCGGTTAAAATCAATTAAAAAACATCAAGTCCATGCATTTTGAATACAATTTTCAAATCCGCATGTGAAGAAATGCACCTTTAAATTTATTACCCTTTTCGGCCTGTGTGTGCCATGAAAATACTTGTACAACTGCCCGCCCCTCCCCCCCTTTTCGTAGCCAAATACCAAAAATGGTATAGATAGTACAAGTATGTGTTGCACAAGCCCATTTCACAACAAGAATGCGCTTTGGCTCGTTCTTCTTCTTCAATGGGTCAATGGTGCAGTGTTTTCGTTGGTGCTTTTCGAAAATACTGCGCCATGGCTCACTATTTCAAAGCATCCCTTTTCGGAGCATTCATGTTCGGGGTAAAGGGTTCCTATTTGACTATAGCAGTGCAATGTTTTGCGATGGAATCAGCAATTGCCAAAAGAATGTGGGTGGCTCCACCCACATTCGCCGGGGTTGGGCGGGGGTTGGTGTCATTGGTCGGGCAACTGGTGGTTGTGGGGCGGACGTTGGGTGGGTATCGGGTGGGTGTTGGGCAGGGGTCGGACGGGCATTGGGCGGGGGTTGGGTGGGTGTCGGGTGGGCGTTGGGCGGGCGTTGGGCGGACGTCGGCTTTGGCAGACATTGGTGATCCGGGAGCATCGCGTGCACGTCCTCACATTATGACTCCACGTCCGCAGCCTCATGTGTGACCTCCAGTACCCTCAGTTCCAGCGGCATCAGCCCAGCATCTGAAGCCCTGTGCCCCAGAGAGCTACCAATGGGACCTCTGCCGCCTCCTACGCGTAGCCCTGGGCACAGAGGCCAAAGACATTCTCGACAATGCTGGATCGGACCATTCGGTGGTGTTGTCCAGAGGCCCCCGGCCAATGGCTCTGAGGTGACTTGAAGAGCCTCCATCGGACAGTGCAAACCCTCCGTCGTGGGGCGTGCAGTGGAAAGTGCGGAGGGGGCAACACGGAATGGGGAGGGTTGGGTGTGTACCCCATGGGGCGAGGACCTGTGGACGATTGCTGGCCTCGCGGGAGTGCTACTGAGGCCAAGTCATGTGATGGTGGGCACAGTTGCCCGCTCTGGCCCCGCCCGCACCCCCCAGGACGATCCCCCCGGACCCCCACCCCCCACATACACACACAAAGGCACATTGTCTTCACCCTCAGGACCTCCCTGGACGCCCTGGAGGAGCCGCGGGGCGGTCTGTGGACGGGGCGATGGACAGCAGAGCATGGGAATGGGGTCCGCCCTGTCGCATGGGAGTGTGCCCTGCAGCCCCCGCACGTGGGCGGTCGTGATGGCCCTGGCCCCCGCATTTGAGGGGGCGATGCCCAGGCCCCCGGGGGTCCGGCGGCACAGCGCCGCGGCCCTGAGGCCCTGCTTGAAGAGCGGGGGGGGGGGGGGTTGCGGCCCCGGTTCTGTGGACGGTCGCTGGATGCGGCACCTTGTGCGGAGGGTGTGGCAGAGGCACAGGCCTTGTCCATCATCGCCAATGTGGCATTGGCAGGCGATGATACCCCCCTCCGCCAACCACCAAGGCTTTGTGCCAACCCCCCCCCACCCTCCGTGGCAGGACCCCCCCCCCAAAGCCACGGATCACCGCATGACATGTCCAACATGAGCGGGGCTGTAAAGGGGACAGGGAGTGGGCGGGGGAGGGGTCGTCCCTTGGCCTGCGTGGTACCCCCCCCCCCTCCCGTTGAGGGAAAGGGGGCAGATAGCCCATTTGGAGGGCGAGAGGCTGTGGAGACAGCCAATACCACGCCACCCCCGCAGTGCCGACCCCCGTTGGTGAGACACGGAGTACAGTCCGACGCCGACCCCCCCCCCTTGTCAATGCCGTCCCTAGCAAGCGGCCGCAGAGGCCACATCGCCTGTGCCCCTTTGGGGCCACCCCCACGGCACAGTGACCGGACGTGGGAGTGCCATCGGGGGCACGTCTGAGACACATGTGCACCGGATCCCTCAGCCGTGGCGCCCCCCCCCCCCCCCCGGGGCCCGGCACGCCATGCGAGTGCCCCCCCCCCCCCCCCCAAGCACCCCCCAACACCCCCCCGGACACACATCGAAGAGGAGCCACACACCCCTCCCCTGGGCCCAGAGATTACGTCCCGCAGAAGGAAACGTGTGCTTGGCCCATCGTCGGGAACCCCCATCACTCATTTCTGGAGGGGCCGAGGATGCCCCCCCCCGTCCGTCTCGGCCTCCAAAGGCCGCGGAAGCCTCCCAGAGCTGTGGTGCCGTGGGCGCCGCCCAGCGCCTGGCCCGAGGCCACACCTCCGAGGCCACAAAGGGGGGGGCCCAACACGCTGGTGTGCGCTGCCCCGACCTCTCCTGGGGGCCACATGTGTCGGGGGCCTCCGTTTGGCTTTGGTGGGCCCGCGTACCAATGCCTTCGGAAAGGGGGGCGCTGCGGGACCGTCGCAAGGGGGCGGTCACACACTTGGGCCCCCCGGCAGATCCCGGGCCGCGTGGGAGGCCCCCCCGCGCCTGTTTCGCCCAACTCCCGTCCGTCGAAGCCCCAACTCGAGCCCCGCCCTCCCCTGACTTCCCCGATCACGGGCGATTCGGGGATGCCGCTGGGGGGCAGGCCCCGCCCCGGGGGCCAGGGAATGCCCTTCCCACAAGCAGAGCGTACCGGCCGCGGAGTAAGGAACGCAGTCCCACGGGGCCCTGGGCCGCGGACGGGGTGTGGGATCACTGCTACTCCCCGCCCCCCCTCCCCTGCCCCTGCCCCTGATATATTAAACGCCAAGGTTCATTGGATACGCGTGACGGTTGTTCAGAGTATCGTCTTTCAGGCGATGAAAGACAATTTCTCATTCGTGTAGATTGGGAGGAATCGAATCTGTTCATCAGCAAGATCGAAGTGATTTATTTTCACCGCCAAGACCCGCGGACGGACGCCACGCGAAACGGTTCTGAGCGAAAAACCTGCATAGTGTACGAACCAAGAAATTTGGCGCTGATGCGTTTGCATGCCTGACGCGTGGCGCAATCGGATTGCTGCTTTTGTTCATCCGCCGAAGACATCCCACTTGCAGCCGATGACAAGGCATCGCCCATCTCAGCAATGGACAGAATTCTGCATTTCCTGCAGAAGGTGGACTACCTAAACCTTGCCATCAACAAAGGAGACATGTCAAAAAACACGAGATTCATGATGAATATCCCCTGCCCCTGCCCCTGCCCCTGCCCCTGCCCCTGCCCCGTCGCCCGGTCCGGGGCATGCCCCACTGATGTTGCTGGGCAGAGGTCAGGCAAGGGGCGGGGGTGATGCGTGGCACTGCACCACCGCTGCCCCAGACGCTGCACCATCTTTGGGGCCAGACAGACGCATGGGCAGCACCGTGGACGCACTGTGGACACACCGTGGACGCATGGAGCAGCCCTCCGCCTTTGAGGGGGGGGCGGCAGGTGAGCCCGTGCCCTCCCCCCGCCCCCTATTGCCCCCCGTCCCGCACGTCCTCTCCTTCTACATGACGGGGCCTGCCCACCCCCGCGTTACACGACTTCCGTCGATTATTTTGGTGAAACGACTTGGGGTTTGAGTAAAGAGCATGTGCAAGCAAGGTCAACCCGACGAGGTGGTCTACATTACACTTGTCCTGATTGGTTTGCTGATGCTGGATATCAATAACTTGGTTGTATCTGGGAAAACAGTGCAAGCAAGGGAAGCAAACACAACACTGAACACAAGCATCAATCCTTTTGGTTGATGTTAATGGTAGGCGAGAAAAGACTTGAATGATCATGGTACACTGTCTAATTAGACAAACGTTGATCAAACACGCAAAAAGAGACTCAGAAAAAGAAAAAACAAAAAAAAAGACTCAAGAGATTGAGAGCGTTTTTCAGTTTGGGCCACCCATCGACTGCGGTGCATGCGCCACCACGTTCCGTCGCTCACACCGCTCCCCCTTCCCTCATCCGCTGGTGGGGGCACTGGCACTCCCGCGGGGGCACGCCCCCCCCCCCCCCTCCCGAGGGGCGGTGGTGGGGGTGCCTCACTGCCGCTCCTTCTTCCGTTTCTTGTGGCTCTTTCTGGAGGACCCCTTCTCCTTCTGCCGCTTCTCACGGCTGCGCCTCCGCTTCTTCTTGTGCTTCCTCCCCCTCCTCTTCTCAGAGCCCTCGTCGCTGCCACTCGACGCCTCCGACTCCGTGGCGGTCCCAATCGCCGTGCCCTCCAGCCCCGCGTCCGACATCAGCAGCTCCGTCAGCCGCGGCACCGGGCACCCCTCCTCCAGCCGAATGCACATCTTCAGCAGCTCGAGCACCGCGTCGGGGGGCCACGCGGCGCCCCGCCCCTTCTCCGCGTGCTTCAGGTGCCTCAGCACGGCCCCGCAGTGCCGCTGGAGGTAACGCAGGAAAGGCGCGACCCCCTCCGCCCGCCGCCGGCGCCGCAGGCTCGCCCACACCCAAAGCGCGCCCTCCTGCGCAAACCGCTCGGCGTGGAGGTCGAGGAAGCGGCTGCAGCCCTCGGTCCCGTGCGCCGCCACGCCGAGGTAGACCCCCACCACCTGCGCCGTCCGCGCCGCCTCGTGCGGCACCAGGACGCCCCCGAGGGCCCCCTCGGCGAACGTGATCTGGGCCCCGAAGGTCTGCGGGTCCTCCGGGAGGTAGACCCACCGCGTGGGGCAGGCCAACAGCGTGGGCTCCTTCCAACAGCCTGTGGACCCGGGGGGCGCGATGGACATGGGTCGGAGGGCGGGCAGCCCCCCCCCCCCCGTGTGACATTCCATCTGGTTGTTGCTCCTTTACGGGGCCCTGGACGGTCACCCGTTCTTCCCTTCGCATGTTGCGTCGGGTCCCTGCGTTCTGTCGGCCGCTGCGGCCGGTGCTCTTGCTGGTGTCGTTTCCGCGTTCGCGGAGCCCCGTAGTTGGTGTGTTGGGACTGTGCTGAAGGTGGCTTGGTGTGCCGTTTGCAGCCCCCCCCCCAAAAAAAGGGCCAAAATTTCTTCCGCGCCTTCGGTCAATCACAAAATTTCTCTGGCGCCTTTGGCGCCAATTAGTTTAGACCAAAAAGATTTTGGGCGCCTCCAAAAACTCAGCACCACTTGGGGGGGCTGGACCCACCCCCCCTCAAAAAGAGCGGGGGGGGGGGGGGGCTGGGGGGGTGCAGGGGTGGTGTGGGACCCCCCGCCCCCCACCCTTCACGCCAGTGGTGCCGAGTTGTTAAAAGGGGCCCTGGGGGCGGGGCCACGGTGATAGACATGGGTCGGAGGGCGGGAGGGGCAGCGGCGGGCGGGGTGTATGCATGGTGCGCGCGGCGGGTGCGCGTGCGGCGTGCGGGGTGTGTCCGAGCAGTGTGCACAAGGGGCATGGGGGTGCGCGATCTGTGCGCGGGGGATGTGTGTCGGATGTGCGCAGTCCCGCACGTACCAATCCGCACCACTGCCGCACGTCAGGCACACCGCATGCGCACCTCACACGCATGGCATGCCTGCCTCGCGCACGTCCCACGCGCACCGCATGCGCGCCGCCTGCACGCCCCCTGCGTCACGATTGCATCGCCAATGCACAGCTCATGCACATGGTTGCACGTGGGACGAGAGACGTGCACGAGGCGCGCCGGACGTGTGCACAAGGTGTGCGAGATGCGTCGGTCGCCTGCGCATGGGGTTCGGCAACGCAGTGAGCAGTGGCTGGGCCTGAAGGATAGAGGGCCCGTGCGTGGGGCGTGCAGGGGCCGTGCACGAGGAGGGCACACAATGCACACGCCCCACGCAGCGGGCGATGCGGACCGCGCACCCCGTCGTAGGCGCACGGGACGCACCGCCTACACAAGCCAGGCACACCGCCAGCGAACACGGACAGGCGGTGCACGGCACCCGCATCACCAGCCCTGAGGGGCCGCCCCGCGTGCACAGCCCCCTGCCGCCGCCCGTGTGCGCAGCCTCTACTGCCGCCCACGCGCATCAACCCAAAAGGTAGAAGTCAAAATTCGACGTGGAAAACAATTGTCGCAGCTGCTTACGTGCCCACAGCAAACTTTGGCGGAGATTCCTAGCGCCAAATTTCCCCGTTCCAAAATCAGGGCGGTCCTTAAGGGGGGGGGGGGAAGTGTTCCAAAATGCAGTTTTGCAAAAAGACCGCGTGTAGCTCATATGTTCAACCTTGGTTGGTGGCGATTGGCGGTTGGCGGTTGGCGGTTGTCGGTTGGCGGATGGTGGCGATTGGTGCCGGTTGGTGGCGGATGGTGGTTGGTGATTGGTGGTTGGCGGGGGTGGGTGGCTGGCGGTTGGCGCGGCTGCCTGCAGCCGCCCTCGTGCCCAGCTCCCGGTATCGCCCCTGCTGCTGCCAGCCTGCGCAGCTCCCTAGTGTAGCCCGTGTGCGCGGCTCCTTGTTGCTTCCCGTGAGCCCAGATCCCGAGAGCTGCCCGCGTTCGCAGGGTGGCCGATGGCCGGTGTTGCCCGTTTGCATGCGTCAGTGCGCAGGTGCGGGGGGGTGGCTATGGCATGCACTCGTAGCGGCACCGGACGCGACGCACGGGCGCGTGGACCGACCCCAACCCCCACACAACCCACACAGACCGGCGGCGGAAGACATGTTCATGACCAGCTCATCCCGCAGCTTCGACACCTCCGCGAGCGCCACGTCGCGCTCGGCCCTGCGCAGCAGCTCGGGGCTGAGGGTCTTGTCGTCGCCCGCGTCGTACGTCGGGATGTCGTGGGTGAAGCGCTCTGAGTGCAGCGGGTACACGGACCGCAGCACGAACCGCTCCGTGGGGGCGCTCTGCCAGGCCAAGAACATCAGCGTGTCTAAGGGCCGGGGGGTGTCGGCGAAGAAGTGAAAGTAATCGTCTTGAAAGACGTCTTCGTCGTTGAACCAGATGAACACGACGTCCGTGCGCGGCCTAAGGCACAAGGGAAGCGGCGGAGGGCCTGGGCATAGCACCGGGCTTGAGGCACGGGTACAGGGGCTGCGGCACAGCACATGTGAAGGGGAGGCCTGAGATGGCCCATGGATCGCCGCGACCTCCGGGTGCGGGCTGCCCCTGCCACCCCACCCCTGCTGCCCCTAGGGTGCCCGGCCCCTGCACCTTGCTTGCTTACGTCCCAGGTACAGCGCGGCGGCGGCAGCCCTCCCCCCATAGCCGGGGGAGGGCCCTGACCGCATCGGAGTCACGGGGAACCGGGGCCCTGAACGTACCTGGAGGGGTGGTCCACCCTTCCCCCAGCGCGCGCACAACACCTCAGCAGCACCCACCCATGAGTGGTCTGGTTGGACCCGGGTAACTCCTCATGTCATTTGCATACAGATGGATAGATGGATGATGCTGTTTCTTGAGTGGTCTCATTGCACACGGGTATATTCTGTTGGCATGTAAATCCACAGTTTCTGCACCCCGCAGCCCTACACAAGCATGCAACCAACCGAGAAGTATACACTTCAAATGCACCAGTGTTCAAAATAATCATCATTGGGCTGCACTACTCGACCGCCAAGAAAGAGTTTAGGGATTAGGAGGCCGCTCACTCCCTAAATGGCCCCTGGCAACGCAGACCACAAAGCGACCTTGGTTTGTTGCCTTCATCCACACAAACAGGCTGGTTCAGTCCGCACACAGCTCTTTCATGGGCCCCCAGTGCAACGAGCTTTCGGTACTACAAACCATCCGCCTACTCTTTCAATGGGCTACACCGCAGGTGCGCCCACACGATGCACACGCGGTGCACCCTGACCCCTGCACACGCGCACAGCCCTGCACCCCGGCCCCGGACACCCGGGGTATTCGGTCACACAAAACCCATGCCCTTCACCCGCCACGCCCCATCAGAACTCCTTTTAAGGGGTGGGTGGGTGGGTCCAGCCCCCCCTCCCCCCTGCGGTGGTGCTGAGTTTCCAGAGGCGCTGAAGCCGCCGCAGAAGAATGCTGGTCTAAACCAATTGGCACCAAAGGCGCCAGAGAAAATTTTTGATCGGCCGAAGGCCCAGAGAAAAATTTGGCCCAATCTTTTAAGGGGCGGGGGAGGTCCTGGGGTGGGGGGATGGGGGGGGTGGGGGGCGCCCAACCCCCAGTGGAGCCGAGTCAGTCAAAGGAGCCCTGCACCCCGTGTGCGCTGGAGAAGGACAACACGTGGGAAGGACGGCACAGACATACGCACTGGTCGACGGTTTCCCGATGCTGTTGTACGACATCGGGTGCACCTTCGACGTGTGCAGGGCCTCTCTCGGGATGGTCCGGACCCACGGGGCCGCGCCCGGGCCCTGCCTCCAGAGCCGCAGCTCCGTCCACTCAAGCGGCCGCCACGCCCGGTCCCACGTCGGCAGCAGCTGAGGCCCGGCCGGGAAGGCGTGCAGCAGGCGGCTGGGGACCACCCCCAAGTTCGGGCCCAGGGGCACTAAGTTGGCAGACTGCAGGGGCTCCCCGTCGTTCAGCAGCGTGGCCCAGCAGAGGGCCGGCGGAGGGGCGTAGCGGATGGGGGCCCGCCGGGCGGCGGCGAAGGTGGCCTGGCGGCCGCCCTCCGGGACCTCGCCCCACTGCAGCGCCCCGTCGACCAACCGGGCCACGGGGGCGAACTTGCCCAGAGTGCGGAGGCTGGAGTCGGGGGTGTGCAGGGCCATGGGGGCCGGCACGACCTGCGGGCGACGGGGGTACGGGCGGGGGAATGACCGAACGGGGCACCGGAGGGCGAAAGGCGCAGGAATGGGCCCGCGGCTCTAGGGACAGCTTCCGGACAGGGGGTACCCCACAAGCCTTTATGGAACACCCACAGCCCTGCCCCACAGCACTACACACCGGGTGTACCACACGGTACCCCACAGGCCTTTATGGAACACGTTTCGTGCAGTGCATCCGGTGCCCAGTGCCATGTTGTTGTACAGGGATGAATAGGTTCCATGCAAAAGAAACGTGACTTGCCAAATCAGACGAAAACCGGGGGGAAACGGGGGGGAAACGGGGGGGGGGGCGCAAAACGGGGGGAAATGGGGGGGGGGTAGGG